>JAZAVK010000054.1:0-256525 GCA_037954305.1 Neonectria magnoliae | reverse complement strand
TCTTACTATATTTCTATAAGTCTTCTATACTTCTAGTAACTTTCCTAGCCTACTACTAACTTTATGCGATCTAGCTGTTCGTTGTTGCCAATCCCTCTGGTTGCCAGCTTGTCTTGTTTCGGCGCAAGTGGCAATGGTGGGCGTCGGAGGGATGAACCCAACGAGCATCGTCAGATTTGCGAAAGCGAACACGCACAGTGCTGATCTAGAACAAGAAAGAAACGTGTGAAGGCTAACGCTTGGATCGTCTCCTCTTTTCATTAGTCTACCAGAGAACCGGAAGACCCTCGAAGCGGTCGTCGTCCGATCTGCAATGGGAAAACCACAGCAAGCGGCCCACGCGGACGTCCACGCCGGTGCCCGTGGAGAAGACGTCGGCGTCGACGTCGACCATCGAGGTGTTGGCCGCGGCGGCGACCACGATGCGCAAGGAACCCGAGTCGCGATCGACGCCGGTGGAGATGGAGCCGGATCATCACGATCGGGATCGCAACATGGATCGCAACATGGATCACAACATGGATCACAACATGGATCACACGGATCACATGGATCACAATCTGACCACCTACGACACCACGTACGAACAGTGCATGGCCGAGTTTGGCCTCAACGGCCTCGAGATCTGGACCGGGATGCCCTCGCTGTCCACGGGGTCCATCTCGCCGCAGGTGGAGCTGGAGCTGGGACAGATGAATTATCCCGTTCCCGGCGTGTCGGGGACCTACATCATGGCGTCGGACCCTCCCGAGTACAGCAACAACAACAACAACAACAACAACAACGACGACTTTCACAGGGCTGAGTATGAAACGGGGAACAACACCAATGGCATCATCACCAACACCACCACCTCCACCAACTGTAGCACCCCCAACTCCACAGAGGCCTACATCGAGCAGCTCGCGGACCTCAACCTCGCCATCTTCCGCTCCACCCGCGCGCTCTGTCAGTGCGCGCCCGCTGCAACGTCGGGCTCCAACACGCCCACCACCCTCGGCACCTCCAGCACGCCCGTGTCGCTCGCCTGGCCCTTCTCGGGCGAGATCTTCGAGGCCACCAGCTCGCTGATCAAGCTGATCGACGGCTACACGCAGCAGCAGCAGCGGTCAACTGCCGGCGTCGATGCCACGCTGGGCGGCCTCAGCGACCCCATGGTGCTCGACCTTGAGACGTCGCTCAGCCTGGACCAGTCGCCCGAGGACCCCAACTCCTCCGTCTTTGCCGCCGCCGTGGCCGCGTCCGCGTCCGCGCCCGCTCCCGTGTCCGCTTCCGCCGTGCCGGCCGCCGTTAAGTCCGCTCCCAGCCAGGTCCCCGACCCCGGCGTGGCCCTGCTCATTCTGGCCGCCCACCAGCGGCTCCTCAGCGCCTTTGAGAACATGTGCAGCACCATCCACCGCTCCCTGCAAGAGGGACAAGCCCTGGGCTTCAGCGGCCAGCAGCAGCCGTCGGGCTGTCTTTATGGGGGACAACAGAACCAGAGCCAGAGCCAGAGCCAGAACCAGAACCAGAACCAGATGTTCATGGCTCCCTCCTCCTCCTCCTCGCACTCGCACTCGCATTCCCTCGCCCACTCCCACGCCCACGCCCAAGCCCACTCCCTCTCGCTCTCGTCCCCCGCAGACTCCTGCAACAACAGCCCCTTCGGCAGCCCGGCCCCGACCTTTGCCCCCTCGTCCACCGCCCAGTTCGTCGTCGTCGTCGAGCTCATCACCTACTACCTCAACCGCCTCGACCGCGCCCTGGGCCCCGCGGTCAGTGGGGAGTCGGACCAGGGCCCCGACGCCCAGTCCCACACGCTGCTGTTGGTCCAGCCGCTGGACGGATTCGACCTGTCCTCCGGCTCGTCGGACGAATCGTCGCCCGACTTCTGCACCCTCGGCCTCGCTGAAACATACGCCGCCTCCAGCCACACCCAGAGCAGCAGGGCCAGCGACGAGGGCACCAGCAGCAGCTCCAGGGCACTGATGAAGGTGGGCCACGAGATGCAGGACCGCTACCAGAAGCTGCGGGAGCACATAAGGGTGATCAAGCGGGTGATACGAGCCTCCAACGACAGCTGAACTTGGGAGGGGAAGGGGGGGGGGGATTTCATTATATACGTTGTCCGTGTTTGCTTAGATAAACAAGACCGAGAGACTGGCCCTTTTCAAGTTAGAGACAATACTACCAAAGTTACACTGCCGCGAAGCCTGAATACACCGACTTATTGCAAAGTAGCCTGATTGCACCGGAGTTGACCTGTTCGCCCACGAGGCCCAATGTACACCGATCACAAGTACCCAAAGTACCCAAAGTCCCCGCAGAAGTCGCTTCCGATCTTTGTGGGTTTTGCTATTTTCAAGCGGGAGTAGAGCCATGTTTCCTATTATAGCGTTCTTGAGGCCTAGGTGCAACTATCTTCTAAGTCTTCTCCAATCCCGAATCTACCGCATTAATTATTTGAAAACCACCGCAAGCTTCTTCCCCGAGACCGTTCCAGTTTCCAACTGCTCCATTCCCGCCAAGATGCTCTCGAAGTCATTGCCCACAACTTCCGTTGGGTGCGCTCTGATTCTGCCCTGGTCAAGTAACGTCTGAATAGTGGCAAAGCACCGCACAGCCATATCGTGCTTCTCCGGGTTCGCAGCCCGCCAGTACTCGCCTGGAAGTTCTACTTCATGCCCAAACGCTTCCAGCGCCAATATGAAATCCACCGTGACATCACCGCGAGTCTTCCACTCCTCCTCAAAGTCCTCCAGAAGAACCAGACGCCCCCCTGATGGCCCGATGGAGGCCTCGCAGCACGCGATGGAGGCCTCGTCAGTGATGCACGCCAGCGCATGGCGGAGCTCGCCGCGTGTGTGATTTTTTATGTCCTCCGCAACGCTGGCAACCTTGTAGTCGAAAACTGCGCTTGCGCCGTACGACTTGACCATTTCAAAGTTGTGCGGCGAGCACACGCCGATGGGGTCACACCCAATGCTTTTTTGATATTGTCCCCGGTTAGCCACGTCACGACGGGTTCTACAGCGAGATGTGACTCACAGTTTGAGCAGCTGAATGGCCATGGTTCCCGATGCTGTGCTCGCGCCGTAGACCAGAACTGGAGTCCCGACTCCCGAAGATACGGAGGAGCCAGGTCCCGCTACATCGAATTCGAAGCCCAGCGAATGCAACGCCAGACAGGCTGTCGTCAGTCCTGTGCCGAGCGCCGCAGCCTGGGCCAACGGGAGACTCTCGGGGACTTTGAGCACCAGGTCTGCCGGCGCCCTCACAAACTCGGCAAAGCAGCCGCTGTCAAGATCGGCCGGGTTGTTGCCATGCACGCCTCCGCAGACAAGGTCACCCACGCGCAGATCGGGGCGGGCCTTGGCGACATGGCCCTCGATGCGGACGACCTGGCCCGCATAGTCTATGCCGATCATGGTGCCGGGAACGGGGAACGCAGGGCCCATCTTGAAGTCGGTCGGGTTGAGGGCCACGGCCAAGGTCCTGACGAGGAGGCTCCCCGACTCGAGCGGCGGGACTCGGGCGTGTTGCACGAGGATGGGCTCTCCGTCGGCGTTTTGGACAATGGCCCGCTGGGTGTCTGGAACGGACGGCGACATGATGGCGGTGGTGGACTTTGTTAGCGGGATTGCAACGCGAGATGGACGGGCGAAGGCGACTGAGTTGAGAGTGGAACTAAGCACTAATGCGCGGGAATGTTTCAAGAGATGTTCGGGATCGGGGACATGAGTTACATACAAGACAAGAAGCAGTAACTGATGGCGGATTCCGGAGACTCGGACCCCAGTGGAACGAAAGGGAGTTGGTTGTTCAGTAATCAGTAAACGGACATGATTAATGAGATGACTTGGCGATGGAGGCATAGACAGACCGACTAAGTTGATACGCTGTAGCCCAAACCTGAAAGAGGAAACCTGTTGTTTCATCTCGTCTCGAAGGATGCACATGCGAGTTGCGAATGCGATGTTCTGTGCGAGTGCGATCTACAACCGGTCTAAGACTGCACTACTAGTCCAGAAATACTTGGTGCGAATGCGATTCTTTAGCGAGTGCGATGTGATCCGATCCCTGTGATCCCTGTGATCCCTGCGATTCATGCGAGTGATGCGTGATGACGCCCGCTTGCCGAAATGGTGTTGAGATTTGTGCATGGAAAAGCGGGGTCGTCACGGAATCCGATGCGGTCCAGGGTAGCACCGATATAATTGCATTCTCACAATCACAACTGACACTCAGTGTTACTCTTACTCTCACTCCCAACTTCCGTCTTCCAACCTCCAATGCCGAGACACGTCACCGCCATGCCACGGCCCGCGGCTCGCAAGCCCCCTGACCATTGGGTCGGCAATCCTCCCACGCGTTTCAGAAACCCGTGGCCGTCGTTCCGCGCTGAGCACTCGCTGGCGAACATGTGGCGGGTGCGGTTCAGCAGTGACCGCAACTTTGTGCCCGTTCCAGAAGATGGCAGTGAGCTTGTGACTGTCCAGCAGCCGGACTGGGGTCTCGGGAAGCGGTGTGCCCGAGCCACTTGGATCGGACATGCCAGCTTCTTCCTCGAGACGACGCCCACCCAGAACCAGAAACGAGGCGTCAGGATGCTCCTGGATCCCGTCTTCTGCGAGCGCATGGGTCCAACAAGCTTCCTTGGCCCTAAACGCTTCCTGAGCCCGCCGTGCCGTCTGGAAGA
Source organism: Neonectria magnoliae (assembly GCA_037954305.1). Lineage (NCBI taxonomy): Eukaryota > Fungi > Ascomycota > Sordariomycetes > Hypocreales > Nectriaceae > Neonectria > Neonectria magnoliae. Next base: position 251,847 of record JAZAVK010000054.1, on the reverse strand, counting down.
CGTACCCGAAGTGGATGTCATCTGCATCAGCCACAACCACTACGACCACCTGGACCTGGACACCATCAAGTCACTCTACTTCGACAAGCGGCGAGCGGGGCCCCTGCAGGTTGTGTCCGGACTGGGCTCCAAGAAGTGGTTCCTAAGCTGCGGCATCCAGGATGAGCACGTCGTCGAGATGGACTGGTGGGACGAGCTCGACATCGTGGTCAAGGATGTGGGATCCCTGAGGCTGGTCTGCACCCCCAGCCAACATGGAAGCAGGCGAGGCGCATTGGACGACTGTCACATGCTGTGGTGTTCCTTCGTCATAGAGGAAGTTGGTTCCACGCCAAGCCGGAGGATTTTCTTCGCGGGGGACACGGGGTACCGCACCGTTACAGACGAGGACATGGCGAGTGGCAGGGACCTGGCTGGACTGCCGCGATGTCCAGCATTCGCAGAGATTGGGGAAAAGTATGGTCCATTCGACCTCGCCATGCTACCTATTGGCTGCTACACGCCGCGGTCCTTCATGTCTAGTGTCCACTGCTCGCCTGAAGATTCTGTTGAGATCCACAAGGATATCAAGAGCAGGAGAAGCTTGGGGATGCACTACGGGACTGTGAGAGGCGGTCTGAGTGCACAATATGAGGATGTGCGGGAGCCGCCTCTGAAGTGGAAGGAGGCTTGCGAGAAGAGTGGCCTCAGATGGGGTGATGAGATTTTCCTGTGTAACATTGGCGAGACGGTTTTGATTGGAGAAGCAGAGCCATAATAACAAGGCGTTCATTGGTCTCGATGATCGGACTCTGGCTGCGAACTGGTGGGTGTGTTCCCTACCTCTTGGCATCGTCGTACATTAGGAAGTACTCCCCCTGTCGTCGACACCAGGCTCCATCGTGCCATCACCCACACTGCATCTACGGTACTGTACGTGTAACAGGAGCACTATCCCTGTTTCCGCGTGGAACTATTCTTGCATCCCCCAGTCTTGGCAGGTTGTGCGGGGAATGCCATCTCGGGTGTTGTGTAACATCGCCCGTCGATCATTTTTAGAAGCAGAACGGTGATAAGAGGCCCTTTTGCAAAATTTGAACGATAAGAGACTCGAACGTATTGATAGTTTCCTGACCTAATTCTATGTGTTGACCCACTGCCTGCTATTCCGCCTTTGTGGAGGTTCCGCAGCCGGGCTGATTCCTTGAGGGTTCCAGAACACCTCGTCCGGATCTACATCTCCCTTGATCTTTCTTAAACGCTCCAGGTTACCGCCGTAGTATAGCTTCTGCGCCGTTTCCGAATCCAGCTCAGTATCGACGTAGTTGGCGTACATCCCCCAGTCCCCATCCTCCATCGTCTTTGTGATGCTCTCCCTGAACCCCTTGACCTGGGAGAACCTCTCGTCCGAGTCTTGCGTGAAGATGTTGTCGGTGAACTGGAGCAGAAACAGCTTGTCGCGGTGGAAGTACGACGTTTCGGTTGCTGGGATGTCTGGAATGACCGAGTTTTCGCCGCCGCCGAATTCGAGCATCAGAACCCACGAGTGGCGTCCCATGGGATCGTTGATGTTGGCGTAGAGGGTTGACATGAGAGACTCGATCTGTCCCTGCGCAAGGGCAGGCGACAAGAGACTACTCGCGTAGAAAGTGTTGTGCTTTGGACTGTTAGGCTGTGTTTTGTTTAGGTGAGTGGGATGCCTTACCTCGTTCAATGCCGTTGCTTGATTCAACGGAGTTCCATACCCAAACTGCTCGAGTGACTTGATCCAGGTCACTCTGCGCGATGACTCGATTCGGCCCTTTGTATCGTCAAGGAAGGGCTGAAGCGCGGAATTCAGACCCTTCTGGTCTCCGTAATACACGCCGTGGATTATTTGGCCGGTGGGCCCCAGATAAACCAGAACATTCAACTCCTTGGGCGCGTTCACCATCAGATCCTGCAAGGCCTTGAATCCTTTCACGGCTTCCTCCTCAGTCCAACGGAAGTTGAGGCTGAAGGAAGTAATCTGGTCGGGCACCTCGAAGGTATCAAACTGCAACTCGGCGACAATGCCAAACGACGAACCGGCGCCTCGCAACGCCCAGAACAGATCCTCGTTCTCAGTGGACGAACAAGAGGCGATGGTGCCGTTTGCGAGAACCACCTTGGCCCCGACGAGCCAGTCCAGTGTGAGACCGTAGGTTCGTGAAGCCATACCGAAGCCGCCATGCAAGACGTGGCCGGCAATGCCCACGCTACGCAATCATCAGCCTTGGTCATTTTGCCGAGAGGGATCACGTACCTAGGACATTCTCCGTGCGCAATACCTCGTTTCCCCTGGCTGAAAAGCTCCGAGGCGACATGGCCCAGCCTGGCGCCCGGCTGGACGGTTGCAATTCCACTCTCCTCCAAAGTGACCTCGTTCATGCGGTCCAGAGCAATGACTAAATGGCCATCCTCACCACCGAGTCCATACGATCCGAAGCTGTGCCCGCCACCTTTAGCGCTGACCCGCACGTCGTTTTGGACGCCGCACAAGACGGCCGCTTGGATCTGGTCAACATCTGTCGGGATGGCGACTGCGGCTGGCGTGTAAGGCAGTCGAAGATTGTACGTCGAGATCTCTTCCGGCCAGTCCGAGGAGCCCTGCAGCAGAAACGGCACTTGTGCGTCCTTCAGGCAAACCGTCAACGGGTCTTTCTCTTTGAAGCTGGTTTTGATATATTCGTAGGACGGCACCGAGTTGGACTGGAAGATGGATAACACGGTGATGAGACAGAGGACGAGGCAGACTATCCACCGGAGCGGAGGAGTGTTGCCCATGATGTCAGTGATGTCCTGTTTAGCAGTGCAGACGACGGAGTGATGCTTCGTTCTGGACGAAATGAAGAAGAGACTGGGAAGATTGAGCTTCAGCCCGTTATATGCGCGGAGCCTACTCACCGTGGCAATCAGCCAGCTCAACGCGCCAAGGGACTATGTATTACATTCCCACCAGCCTTAACTATCACCGTGGCAAAGACGCCATTCCAAACTGCGTTTTCCCATTTCTAGACCGTCTGGTCGGCGCGGGTTTGGGTGGTTGGAAGGGCACCCTTGATGTGATCTGAGTCAAAAAAAGTCCTTTGGCCAATTAGTACTCGAGCCTGCGCATTGTTGCCAAGGGAGATTCATCCCTACCTATGCAGGGATACACACTAATTTAACCTAGGATAAGAGTTGAGACATAATCCTCCCTCCCTTGCTAGCTGATAGCCGAGAATCTCTCTCCACTATCTTACTTTCTATGGCGTGTGTGTCATGGATTTCGCCCCTGATCGTCTTTATGACACTGCGCGTGGCTTGCCAAGCTCAATAGTGTATTGATGAGGCTGAGATAGGCTTATGAGTGTCTGAGCATGTCTTGATCATCCGGAGAAGTGTCTCCTTTATTTGCGCTATTGGGCTGCGCCTACGGAATTTTGAGATCGGGCCTGAGCGATCTGGTGGCGGATTGAGGCCCTCCATCACCATTCCTCGTACCTTGTCGTATTTGTAAATTGGCAAGTGAAGCCAGGATGAATTTCTTGGCACGGTGGTTGCAGTCACGATTTCACTCTTTTCGCGTGCTACACCGTCGAAATCAAGTCCCTCTTTACCCACGACACTCGTTAAGTTCACTATGCGGTTATTTATCACGAAGTCTCTCCTATTTGGAGCCGCCTTGCCAGGCGGTGACGTCAACGTGGATGCAGGACGACAAGGTGGTCAATTTTGTCGAGGGGAGATATACGACCAAGTCGTTTTCAATGCCTTCTTTACTGTACCAGAAGATGTCGCGGCATTGTTCTTCAACTACATATTCGGAACAGCTGAGATGAAGTGAGGCAGACATTGAAACGAAGTCAAGACCCAGTTACTGACAAATTATAGCCCAACCCTGAAGCGGAGAATCTTGATGGAAAATCATGGAACAAACGGAGTGTACCAGTGGAAATGATCAGGCCGGATCAAATGATTATTTTACTCGATGAGGAGGTTGTAGCAGAAAAGGACGCGACAGATACGGACTTGGACCAGCCCCCGGATGATAGTGGCATATCGTACGACCGCTCGTCGATGCTGCTGTCACTGAGAGTCCCAGTGACATTTGGTGATCATGAGATGACCTTCGTCATCTGTGACGCCGACTCTCCTGGCCGGGACTCTGCTCTGCTCTTCAACTTGGAAACGGAGCAACGAACGACCACAACAACTACCACAACTACAAGCGAGACTTCGACTACGAGTTCTACCGAAACGACCTCGGACACGACGACGACGACGACGACGACGACGACTAGTGAGACAACTCCAGACACCACGACGGATTCCACGACGATTTCGACTTCGGACGATAAGACCTCCATTACTTCTAGTGAGACGACTTCAGACGAGACAACTTCCACAACAACTTCACATGAGACGACTGCTACGTCTACATCTGATGCGACGCCTTCCGAGACCACTTCCAGCGAAAAAAGCTCAGAAGAAACCACTACTTCCAACGAAACGACCTCGGAAACCACAATAAGCCCAAGCGAGACAACTTCAGACAGTACTTCGGAGACTAGCGAGACCACTACATCGACCACAGAAGCCAACTCGAACAGCGAGTCATCGACGGCCGATTTAGAAGATGACACCGCCACGACGAGTACGGAGAGTAGCACGGAGGAAGCTACTGGATCTACTGCTCCTGAAATACGGTAAAGTCTCCCATCAAATTTGCAAGATATAATTTCACTGACGCTGGAACTAGAGTACTACTGAGTCTGAGTCCACCGAACCGATTACGCCCCAACCCGCGAGCATCACGGCGAGCTCTAATAGTTCAGCTACGACCACAAGTTCTCTTACTACGACACCTTCCGCAAACGAACCGACGACTAATTCACCCACGGTTGACGAATACACCTTCGTCGGGTGCCTGGGCTCCGAAGCTGGTTATCCGTCTTTTGATGAGGTGGGCAGAAGTGACGATATGACGCCTGCACTGTGTGTCTCTTTATTGCAGGGAAGGACGTATGTTGGCGTTGTCGATGAGTAAGTACTTCCTGTTCTTGCCTTGATACTGGGTCTCTCACACTGGCAATTCTTTAGTACTTGCTATGCAGGCGACTCTCTGGAAGAGACAGCCGTTGTGGAGGTGGACAGTTGCAACATTCCCTGTCCTGGCGATCCCACGTCGTTCTGTGGCGGCCTATTACGGTCCAATGTCAACGCACGATCGGTTCTTGACTTTACGCGGAGCTCCCGCCAACGTTCTACTTACCATCTTCGCTTTCGAGAGAGCCGCAGTCGTATCGCCGCCTTCGACTCCAACTACTACCACAGGCGCTGATGCGACGGAGCAACCTATCGACGGACCCGCTACTCCAACAGATGGAGTATTCGTCACGACGACAGGTGGTATAGACGGAGTTATTGTCACAGTTACATCTGGCGTAGGTGGAGTTACTGTCACGGATCAAATTACCATCACTGCCGGCCCCAACAGCCCAGACAACATTGTCACATCGGTTGTATCAGTGATCAAGTACACGACAATCAACGCTGAAAACCCTCATTCCCTCCTTGTTGTCGAGTACTGCGCAACAATGGAGTATTTCCACTGCCCAGTCTGCTCAGAAACGGCTCTGCCAACTATCGAAATGACCATCATACACGCCTCTTGCAGCGCGTGTGGCAGTCACGGAGAAGACAGCGTTATGCTCACAGTTCCCGTAGCCGTTGTAGCACGTCCAACAGTTGTGCATGAAGGCACGGTGGACGGGATGGAGCCAGAGGGAGCGAACCCAGGCGCGTTTCATACCAAGGCGGATGGCACCTACGGAGCACCAACTGGAATATTGAAGCCAGATGGTGATTTCAAGTTCCCTGGGGAATCCCCAGATGGTTCTCCTTCACACCCAGTGGTTGATGGGTCAGGAACTGCGGATCCAGATGTTTCTCTCCCGACATCGCCGTTGATGAATAACGGAAGCGAAGAACCCGAGGAATCCCACCCAGGATCATCAGCCATGGACAGTGAAGGTGAGGAATCTGACGGTTCTCGTCCAGGATTATCGCCGATGGGTCCTGTGGATAAAGAATCCGACGGCTCTCTCCCAACATCACCAGCGACGAATAATGGAAGTCAAGAACCAGACGATTCTACTCAAGGATCGCCCATGACAAACGCTGCTGGCGAAGGATCCAACGACTCATCACCCGCATTATCGTGGACGGGCCTTCGAAATGAAGCACCCAGCAACTCTGTCTTGACGTCGACATCAACAGGGCATCCGCCTCTGAACACGGAGCCACTTGTGGTTGTGAGTGGAAGTGAGAAATCAGACGCATGGTGCTTGCAAAACCTTCTGTTAGGAATATTGACTGTCGTACTTGTTTTCTATTAAGATCTACCGGGAACTTTTTCTAATTAACATCCCAGTTGGCCAGTTTTGCACGCCAGTGTTTCTATAGAAGTTGATGTTTCTTGCTTGACCTGTCTCTCAATGGCACAGGATTTTGGCCTACCTTATTGACTGTTCCGCTCCCAAATCTCATGAATCGTGACAAGGACTAGTCGTCCCCCGGGAGACTATCGCCGAAGCTACCTCAACCAGTCATTTATTATTTATCGCATACATCCGTCACAGCAGGTGTGAGCTACAGAATTGATAATAAGACTTCATAGTATACACTATGTCCCCAGCTACTCTTCTTTGCAATCAAGTGAGGCACAGAAGTATCTCCGACATCTCATTTTCATAATGGTATTTTCCTATTATTGTGCTGCTGTAAGTAACTCAGCTAACCACGGAGTCCCTGGTACTCGTAACTGAGCCTAGTAACTCATACTCTCCAGCACCTTGGCATCACTCTCCTGCCACGGAAACCTTTGCTCAACAGATCGGATCAACTTCTCGTGGTGAGGGGACCGCGGCTTGATCTGAGCCTTGAAGGGCGCTGGGTGGCTGACCACACCTGGCGTGAACTGAACCTTGGCTTCAATTTCCTGACCGTTCTCGATTCCCTTGCTGATGTTGAACACAGCCAAGGACTGCGCGATGTTGAGATACAGGGCGCTGTCGGCTAGGATGCGCCCAGGGCAAATCCGACGTCCGAAGCCAAATACGAACATGTGGGGATCGGGTGTCGGTTTGTTGGTTTCGGTTTCCAAGAATCGTTCTGGCTTAAAGGCCATGGGTTCATCATAGACTTCTGGATCGTGCGTGAAGTGCCTGTAGTGGAAAAGTCACGTTAGACAAGCCTTGATTCTTAGACGTTTCAGGGATGGCTGCTTCTCAATGTACCCACCAGACATTTGCGAATAGCATGGATCCCTTCGGAATAAAGTATCCCTCACACACATCATCTTCCGTACTTGTGTGAGGAAGTCCCATTGGTGCTACGGGATGCCAACGGAACACTTCCTTCACTGTGGCTTCGATGTATGGCAAATTCTGACGGTCTGCCGAAGTAGGGAGTCGATCACGGCCGACGACTCGATCGATCTCTTCTTGCGCCTTTCGCTGAACCTCGGGGAAGATGGTCATGGCCAGGAAGAAGCAAGAAAGTGCGGACACGGTCTATGAAGTTCAGGTCAATTATTCGTTTTGGGCCAGCAAGAGAATAGGAGGGCGTACTGTATCGGCCCCCGCGGTGTACAACGACATAGCAGACCATTTGTTGGTGAACTTTTCCTCTGGGCTCGAGTCTCCTCTTTCCATTAGTCTTGATAGAAACGAGGAATCGTCCTTTCCCTTGACCATTTGATCCTTGACAAATGCATAAGGCTTTTCCGTGACGTGGGTAAGCTCGGCTTTCCATTGTCGCGCGATTCCCTTAAACCCAGTTCCGGGTACCCAGTCAGGAAGATGACTCACTGGAGCTGGTCAGATTATGTCCACCATGGGATGAAAACATCTAAGACACCAGTAAAAGCACTCACAAAATGGCATCATGTCTACCATGAATGCACCGGGAATGCCAGCACGTGCAAACTTGTCCATTGCATCCCCAGCCATGTCAACAAGCACATCGTTATGAAACGGCTCGGCCGTATAGCCATATGCAATCTTTAGAATCACAGCGCCAGTCTCTCTGAAAAGCAAACAAGTTAGTGTTTGCACCTGAAACAACACTACAAAGTGGAACATTATCTTACTTTCTAATGTGATCAACCAAGTTATCCGGGTTGTCTTGAACGTGGAGGAGAAAATGGCCAACTTCGGCCTCTTGCAATGCATCATACTGTGATGCCGCTGCCTTAGAACCAATGATGCGGCTCATGTTTTTTCGATAGGTGCGGAAGCGATTGTTGTACTGAGATAATCCAAGAGAATTCTCCCAGCCAAGCCTGCACCTCTCTGTTAGTCGGAGGTCAACCTCGCAGTAGCCCCTTGTCAATCGTACATTTCGCCTGCAAATATCTGCCTCGGCCTTGAAGAATGCTTGACGGAACGTTTTTCCAGTAGCTCAAAGGCGATCTTTGCATCGTTGATAATGACCAAGGCTTGCCCCATCACGGTTATGGAGCTGATTGGACCTGTTCACGAGGGCAATGCCATGGTTTGGTAAGAGACTCTTCGTGCATGAATGACAATTGATTTGGAACAAACCATAAATCTCTTTATGCTGCAACCAGTGGTGGGCCTCAAGGACGCCTGGCTTGGGCAAATCACGCAAGTTTCCAACAAAAGGAAGTCCTTTCGGACCTGGGGGTCGAGGGGGTTGGTTCGCATTTTTGGACGCGCCAAGGACGCTATGAGCAATGACGAAGATAGCGAGGCCAATGCTCAGACTTATTACGAGTGACACGAGGCTAAGCATTGTTGCATTTGACAGAGTGATCAGATGAATACTGAGGAATGAGCAGTACAGAAACACGCCCGAGTCGGTGGATTTTAAACATGATAAACACCCATGTTTCCACCTGGCACCCCTTATTTCCCTGTCCGCTGTTCCGGACAACGAATCACTGCTGAGTAATTATCAACGGCTTAGCGAGTCAATTTCTCCTTCAGAGGTAATTAGTGACGTATGCATGGCTCAGGAGAAGTTTATGCCAATATTCCAGGGCATGAGAACAGATACCACACAATAGCTGCCCGAATTTGCGAATCCAACGCTATTGATTGCGTTTTTCTCCTTCCTTTTGCCAAGCGTCGTAATGCAGAGGATTCTTTATTTTCTAATTGCTTTTTGTGATATCTTCTTGGGGAGGTGGTGGCTCAATCGCGTCACGACTAAGACGACTGCGTAATCTTGTCTCCGCATCTGCTACCACCATAATCCATAGTCAAACCCCGCACTCTAGACTACGAAGGGCCATTCTCCGGGTTGTTTGCTTGGATCGGTCACAGTTGCGATCCTGGAAGCCGGGGAAGAGAGAGGCTCGTTGCTCAAGTACATCGTCTTGAGACCTCCATGTCAAGTTGTCGCGGTACGACTGCCTCTTCCTTTGGGTGCCGTGACCCATCTACAACTTCTACTGTGAAGATAAACAGCCTTGGCGTCGACCACCCACACCGGTATCATGTTTTCTTTTGTGTTACTGGACCTCTTCAGGAGAAAACCTTCATGCTTGCTTTTGAACTCATGCGTCGTTTAGAAAGACTGAACAAGCGCGGAGGCGAAGGATGCTTTGGATGCCAAACTCGTTGTAGCCTGCAGTAGTCCAATCACTAACGCGTCGGCCTTGCTAAATTCCAGGGGCCTCCGTAAAAGATCTTCAATCTTCATAATCCACTAGGCCCTCGACTGCATGTGGGCACACACTATCTTGGTTAGGGCGACAGATTTCTGTAACGACACCGATGTCACAATGGTCTGATTCGCCTCGGCCTAGAAATTTCACATGCTGGCTCCTTTGAGCCGTTCAGCCGTTCCAGTTCTACGGAGACTCTCAGGGTCCCACGGAAAATTACATTTGATGTCCCCCCACGCATGGTTCCGGCAATGCCGAAACGAGTAAGGCCGACTGGAGATGATTCCTTTCAACCAGTATTTTGATGTAGGACTTGTACGAACTCCTCGTGTCATCCCAATCAGGTCGCAGGAAGAGTCCGCCCAGGCTCGCCTTTACATATTCGTACCTGAACGGAGAACCATCACATTTAATAATGCTTTTGCGAGAAGAGATCTACAGCCACTCCGCCGGTAACGGCAGGTATTTGCTCAAGCACGCCAGGTCTTGCTTCAGATCTAGATCGTGCTGCATGCGGTATATTTCAGGCCTCGCACTTTCTTGTTTGACGTTGATGTCGGCTTCTACAATTATTGCCCCTGCCCGTACATCATACAGCCTGGTGATTACTCCTTTCCAAACTTAGACATCATATTCCGTGGTTTGAGGTACTGTACCATGCAATTCTTCGTTGTCGTTTGCGCTTTTGCGCTTCTCTTGGACACCTCGAGCGCTCAAAGCGATCTTATGTCTTCACTCCCAGACTGCTCCGTGAGTTCTCTGAATAGGGCTGAGACATTTTGGATTCTTTCCAACAGCTGACGTCTTTCGACTGCAGATCAAATGTTTCCATCAGAACATTCCCAGTTCTTCTTGTTCGCCGTCGGACATTTCTTGTCTTTGTACCGACCCGGAATTCATGGCCGCCACGCAGGGCTGTCAGGCCAAGAGCTGCACCATCAAAGAGATCCTGAGTGTGTGGCCACTGTATTTCCTCGGTACTCGAACGATATCGAGAATATCCCTGTTGTCTGACACAAGTTTAGCATCCACCAACGCAACTCTGGCAGCATGCAGAGTACCTCCAGGTGATCAATCGGCGACCATCATCGGCATCCCAGCATCTTTCGGGCCTTTCGCAATTCTTTTAGTCCTCGTTCGCATTTTTGGTCGTCTTTGGGTCACAAAGATTGACCTAGACTGGGATGACTACTTGATTGTGCTGGCGATGGTAAGAATTACCGAATCACTCTGGTTCCAAGTTGCTAACATTCCGTCCTGCAGATATTCGCCTCCGTCTTGAACTTTGTTTGCTTTCCTAGTAAGTAATAGATCTCCGTCAACTGTGAGAAACGCCGCTAACATCGTGACTTAGTGGCTCGCTCTGGGATGGGCAAGGACCTTTGGACGATATCGTTTCCGGACATTAACACCACTTTCAAGGTCAGCACCATTTGAACACGGCAATAGGACTCGACTAACCTGTCACCCAAGCTTCTCTACGTCGCCGAGATCTTCTACATGCTTGCCGAGATGCTCGTCCAGATGTCGCTCTTGGCTTTCTACATACGTGTCTTTCCAGCAGCCGCACACTCTGTCAGGACATGCTCTTGGGCCTTGATGGGCGTCGTCATATGTTTCGGCATCGCAAATACCTGCGCCATGATCTTCCAATGCACACCAGTCCCGTATTTCTGGACTGGTTGGTCAGGCGAGACCACGGGATCGTGCATAGACATCAACCTCTTCTCGTGGATTCGCGCCGCCATCGAGATTGGCATTGACGTGACGATTCTATCATTGCCTCTCCCGACCGTTGTCAAGCTGCAGATGAGCTGGAAGAAGAAGTTCCAAGTGCTTCTGATGTTCGCGATAGGATTCGTGTACGTTGATTACCGCTTCTTATCTTGAATTTCCCCTAAGCGTGGTGTGCATGCGGTGAGTCCGTCTTTAAGTCTTAAATACCTGACCACTACTTAGCATCACCATCGTCAGCATTTTGCGATTGCAGTCTCTTATTCAGTTTTCGAAGACGTCAAATCCCACCTGTAAGCTCCACACTGATCCTTAGTTTATGAACATTTCTGCTTACCATCTTCATTTCCAGTTGATAACTCGTCGGCCGTTTATTGGAGCGTGTTGGAATGCGACATGTTCATCATCTGCGCCTGTATGCCCGCCTTGCGCTCTATCCTGTCGAAGATTGCACCCAACGTCTTTGGCTCGAGTGTCAAGAGAAGCTATCCCTCAACAGGGGGGTACTATCGCCACGATGGTTCTAACGCCGACTCTAATCGCCAGCCATTCTCTCACCAGCTGAGCAATCTAGAGAATTCAGGCAAGATTATGAGGAGCGTTGACGTGGACGTGTCCCGTGAACAAAGGTCAGCATCTGACGAGGAACTTGTATATCCGCCACGACACTACTACATAGACAATAAGTAGATGGAAAATGTTCAGTGATGTGTGTGTAGATTATACGGCGTCTCTCTAGTTTTTTTTTTTTTTTCTGCCGCCGGCTTCTAGTTCTATTCTGATCTAAGTGCTGATTTGGCGATGCAAAATAATTCCACCACCCCGCTAACATTCCATTTTGCTTTAATTTTCGTTTTATTGTAGTAATTAATGATTCTATCATCTTGGACCACGATTCATGACCCCTTCTCACTATTGCGTTTGTCTTATCGGTTCATTCCGGCTCTAGAACAGTCCATGTGGTGGCGTGCGATGTCCTACCCTGTACCTCTTGCCCTCCTGACGAGGACGATGAAGACAACATCTTACCTTAGCCATACAACGAGTAATCTACATAACGTCATAACCATTTTTATTGGTCTGCATCGATTACCAACCATATCTGAACAGGATCGGACCTCTTTTCAATATCTCCGCGTTGAGGTTTCCGCAACTTGATGCTGGTGTCATTTTCTGCCGCTCGCGCCCATTAATCCTGGCTTCATGGCCCATTTGTTTATTTTGTCAAAGCCAATCCGGTTTGCTCTGAAAAGTAGGAGCTTCAGGCTTCTTCGGGTTCGGGGCGTTCATGAGCATGTCGCTTCTACTCGTTGTTTCCACCCGAAGTGCCTGGATTGCCAAGTTCAACTTAGGGATTGACGGCTAATGCCCTCGAAACATTGTCTACACGAAACGAGGTGAGGCGAATATTCTGGAAAACGTGGCTATGACGTACTTATCTGCCCATACCTCGTGGCCGAAGCAGGATGTGGAGTCTTCAATGCGACTAAGAGCCGGGAGTGGCTCGGCATTGACTACGGTCGTCTTGCTAGTTGAAGCTGCTAGTCCGGTTAAAGCTGAATTGTCACATCACATCTGCTGTTGGAACCATCCAGGATTTCTAAGCACAACGGAGCTGTCTCTGTGAAGCTGTACCTGACCCACCGACAACTACGGCTCCGCGACTCCGTTCCGCAACTCCGGTGTAGCCCACTGACGAGTCTTCTGCTGAGGGAACGGGCCGAAAAAGCCTTCACGATTGGTGCAGCAGTGGAGACTACCAACTATGCACAACCAACAGTTTCTCTGCAAGAAGAAACAATGCACGATTTTACAAGATTCTTGGCAGAGTTCGCATCCGAGCGCAAGACCGCTTATAAATGAAGCTTAGATCATACCGCCACGACAACATGTTCCCGCATTGTGAAAGTGGTATATATATGGTTCGTAGCACATTTTACAAATATCCCGACTACTACTACACCAAGAGCCCCTCATATCCAGTCACTCACGATATACCAACACCAAACACCAAACACCAAGCACAACCTATCACAATGTCGACTTCCGAATCTAGACTATGGCAGCCCCTCAAGGTGGGCAACCTGGTACTCCCCCAGCGCCTCGCCATGGCCCCTCTCACCCGCTACCGCAACGACGATAATCACACTCCTCTTGATCTGATGGTCAAGTACTACACCGACCGCGCCTCAGTTCCCGGCACCCTCATTATCAGCGAGGCTACCGGAGTATCTCAGGCAGCCGAAGCGGACCCCAACCTGCCCGGTATTTCCACGGACGAGGAGGTTGCTGGCTGGAAGAGCATTTACCAGGCTGTTCACGACAAGGGCAGCTTCATGTTCCAGCAGCTCTGGGATCTTGGCCGCGCTGGCAACCCCGAGTATGTCCGGAGCCGTGGCTTCAAGTACGCCTCCAGCTCCGACAAGCAGTTGGAGGGTCGCCCGGTTCCCCCCGAGCCCCTGACCGAGGAGGAGATTCTGCAGAAGATTGCCGACTTCCGAAGCGCTGCCAAGAACGTCATTGCAGCCGGCGGTGACGGTGTCGAGGTCCACGGTGCTCACGGTTATCTCGTTGACCAGTTCACTCGCGACAGTGTCAACAACCGCACCGACAAGTGGGGTGGTTCTGTTGAGAACCGTGCTCGTTTTCTGCTCGAGATCATCAAGGCTGTTGTCGAGGAGATTGGTGCTGAGCGCACTGCGCTGCGTCTGAGTCCCTTTGCCAAGTTCCAAGGCTCATACTCCACCGACACCTGGGAGCAAACCGGCTACATCATCCGCGAGCTCAAGAAGGCGGGATATAACCTCGCTTACATCTCTTTCGTGGAGCCTCGTGGTGACCCTGTGAACCTTGGCATCGTTCCTAAGCAGGCCTCAGACGACGTCAAGCCGTTCGGCGACAAGGAACAGAAGCTTGAGTTCTTCCTTGAGGAGTGGGACAACCAATCCCCCGCCTTCGTTGCGGGTGGCTACTTGCCTGACACTGCCGCGGAGGCTCTGGATGGGAAATACAGCAAGTGGGATGTCGGCATTGCGTTCGGCCGCCACTTCATCTCCAACCCCGACTTGGTCTTCCGAGCTAAGAATGGCATTCCTTTCACCCCTTACAACCGGGAGACGTTCTACGCCAAGAAGAGCTACGTTGGATACAACGACTACCCTTTCAGCGAGGAGTTCATTGGGTCGACCAGCACGTCTGCTGCGCGAATTTAGAACTAGAGTAATTAGAACAGGGCAATAGCGTAGTCGCATGGGCTGCATAGACTATAGAATGATACTATTTTGGTATTGATTTACTTACACTCCTCGAGCGTTGTGATGAAGTGTCGTCATAGAGTTCCGCTTGCTGAGACAAGGCGAAACTCGCCCCCTGCCATCCTCTAGTACACAGGACTCTACTACTAACTCAAAGTAACTAAGTTATTTATTTAGCCTCGTTGCCCGCTCTGGATCTCTCCAGAAGAGACAAGCTTCCTTCCGGATCTCATCCTTCTCAACCTTTGTCCCGTTAGGCTGCACAACTAGCTGTCGCGGCTCATCTGCGCCTCCTGCATATCGAGGCCACTTTGGACTGCCAGAGTATCTATGGGTATTGGGATCTCCCGTAGCCACAAAACTGGAGAGATATGCGTGGTAGATGTGACTAATCTCAGGATACTGGGCGGTCGGCTCGTTCCAGGTGTACCTTGTATCAGACGTGTGCGGAATGCCTTGCCAGGCGGGGGCATTATTCTTGGTGTTAAATCGGAGCTTCCACGTGGGTACCCCGGCCGTAGATGTTCTATACGACGTCTCCTGGCCTGGACAGATGTATGCGTAGTCGCTCCACGCTGCAGCGATGCGGTTGTACTGCGTGCTGTTGGGCGAGTTGGCGAAGGGCGAGGTGGAGTCAGTCGCAGGATCGGGGTATAGCGAATCTACGAGCTGGATATCCTTATCAGTCAGAGCTGGTGAGATGTTGTGTAGATAATCCAAGAATTCTTCGTTGGTCTCGAGGTCTCCAGGTACGTAGAATTTCCCTTCATCCGTGGTGGTGGACGAGATGGTAGGGACGTGGAAGAATGTGCCGTCGTACCCTGATTGAGAGCCGGGCTTTTCAAACAAATCGCCGCCATGCACAGGCTGAAAAGGCCAAATCAAAGCTGGATCGTAATCGTTGTACAGTTTGGTGCTGATGTTTCGAATTGCATCCACGTCGGCGCTTCGTAGGCAGGCGAGAGTGGATTCGTTGTTTGGCTCATCATCACATCCAAGATACGCGATGTATTCGTCGTACTGCCTCTTGTACAACGGGTAGGTGACATTCGGAAATGCTCTGGACGTGACGGAGCCGGACTGGTGGATCGCTCGTGCAAACAGTGGCTTGTTGGTGTCTTTGCCGTAGTTGTGGAAATAGTGAATGCCGACGGAATGGGCTCCGGCAGAGCGCCCTCCGAGGGTGACGGCCTTTGGATTGCCTCCAAATGATTTGATGTGCTTCTGGACGAACAGTAGAAAGTGGTGCTGGTCTCGAATGCCAAGGTTTAGTAGGCCTTCATCTTCGAACAAAGACGATGGTAAAAATCCAAGCGAATTAACGCGGTAGTGAAATGTCACAACCACAATAGGCTCCCTCGAAGAAGCAACAAATGCAGCACCATCAAAACTCTTCCAACTGCCAGCGTAGAAAGCTCCGCCATGGATCCAGACTAAGACGGGGAGTTTCCTGTGTAGCGGGACTCCTTGTGTTCGGTAAACATTAAAGTTGAGACAAGCTTCATCTTGGGTCTCGATGGGCACGCTCGAGAACGCCTCTTGAATGCATGTGTTCCCGTAGTCTTTGGCGGCTTTCACGCCTCTGAATGGGGTCGGCCAGTCTACGGCACTGAATCGATTCTCTCCAACGGGCTGAGTTGAATAATCGATGCCCAGCCAGGCGTCGACAGGTTCTGGCAGCGTCTGACCGGTGTAAGTGGCGTTGAGAGTTGTTCCAGAGAATTTGCCATAGCCTTTCAGCTTGACTAGATTATGGGCGTTGGTGGCGGCTTGAGAGAACGGAATTTGCCATGCAGCAAGAAGTGTGCTGAGTTGGTTTAGAGACCTCATTGTGAGTGATGTATTTCCGCCAATCGGACTTGAAACGATTCTTCAATGGGGCCCTCACACCTATTGACTCTTTTCTCGATCGTGGCTGGTCTGTTATTTTGAATTATGTAGACTTTTTACCCCGCAAACAACCATGATCCGAGCGGAATCCACTATTGTGCGATTACAGTCGCCATTGTTCCCCGTAATTCACTCACTCTTCGCCTCGGCCATTTGACTCAAATAGGGAATGGGATAGTCAGAAGAGGCAGGTTACATCTAAAATGAAGTGGAGTATATAGTATGGCCCGTTGAACTTTAAAGATAACCCCGGATTCTGGTCGAAGAAGAAGGTCCAAGCAAACATTTCGGACCATAGATCTGAATGCCGCGTGGATATCGCTTGTGGTATGCGGATACTCTCTGTGCAATTGTAGATAGATGAGCATCAAATTTTCTATTTCAGTGATAGAGCCGCGCAACTCTGCGAGGGATTTGGTTATCGCCCGTTTTTAAGGTAAATTGGCCATGTTAATACTGTCATTACTGTCATCACCGACCTCGTTGCTTAATCCCTTAAAACCTGCCTAGCACCACGTCGCACGATTCTCCGCCGATAATCCATGTCCACGAACAACTGTCTAAAGAGCCACCGTCTCAATGAGGCAGAAGCCGCCTTTTTGGCTCGTCCTTCTTTTCCTCAATGGTCTTTCGCTTCCGGCTCATTATACACGGGAGATACGGATTTACCGCGTCCATCGTGCTGTAAGACTCCTGTGGGCCCTTGTTCCAAATCATCCGAATGTATTCGTCATTCTTGGAGAAATTCAACAGAGAAACGAACGTCTGCTCCTTAGCGTTAAGTCGTGGTAGGTGTGCTAGGAGATACTTTGTGCTGCAATTCCCTGTTTCATTTCTCTCGAGGATCACGGCGTTTGTCGCATGTTCTCGCCCAACGCTCCAATTGTTACTAGGTCTTGTGTGGCGTTCAGTTAAGACTGAAGAGGTCTTTGTATTTAACTCAGACATCAAACAAGCCTCGAAACCCACATACGATTCAAGAACTGCGTCAAGATCCAAGAGAGAGCGTAGTTTCTTGGGCTTGTAGGTCTCGCTGCTGACAAGCGATCCTTCGAGCCCCCCCGAGGAAGATTGCCGCCCGGTAGACCAAAATGAGTAATCCAAACAAAAGGGTTGAAAGAACGACTCGGGAATACCAGGGCTGGATAAAATAATCATTGGAGATTTCGGGTCTGGAAGGGCAGTGTTAGGTACTAAATACTCGTAGAGCTGTACGTGCGATAAACGTACCTGTGAAGGAGAACCACCATGCCGACATTTGTATCCAGTCAGAATAGATGATGATGGGCAGGTCTGGATGAAAAAGAAAGCCGAAGGAGCCGTTTTCATTACTTTCATTCATCATGCTCAACCAACTGGCGGTAACAGATCCCCGAAGCTTGAAGATTGAATCGTCACTCGCAGGGTCTTGCAATACCCAAATCTCGATGTTTCTCTGCTTGATCTGGCCGGGAGAAGGCTTTTTAACTGCAAAGGCTAGAGCGGTGCCATTGGGTGAGAAGGTTGGTGAATACGCCACCGCTTCCTGAGACAGACTTTCAGCTATCTTCTGACTGGGCGTAGTTCTGGCGAGCTTTTGGATTTTGATCCTGTGTTTGCCCTCATCGCTTTGCGAACGTGGGTCAGTAAATATGGTGAAGAGCGTTCGAAGCACGACCAGACGATCAAGATCTCCGCTCAGTGCGACGGGAAACGGGAAGCGATCAGGTTGGTTGGAAGCTAAGCTTTGAGAGAGAAGTTCATGGACGTCTTCCTTTGGTAGCTCGTGCTCCATTGTCATGATGATCTTTTCAGTTTGAACGGACCTCAGCTCATACTTGAACTTCCATCCCTGGCTTGTGATTCTGATTAAGGTTTCTCGTTGAGGTTGCGTGAGATGGATCTTATCTCTTTCCTGGCTTTGACCAAAGACTCTCTTGATGATTGAGATGTAGGTTCTGCCGAAGTTTTAGCATGGAATATGAATCGTCTCCTTTAAAGAGTTACTTACGGAGAAGGTATGACCATTACAATTCCCAGCACCAAGCCCGATGTTGACTCTTGTGATTGGACTAGAATTGCTTGAATATCGGAATGATCAGTGTTGATTGAAGGGGCCAAGGAGGAAATATGGAAGCTTTGCGACTCTAAGAAGAACCGGGACTTCGTGAAAGCTGTGAGATTCGATTTCCAGATGGCGCCTGGGCTTTGGACCAGTAGGTGCCCCCATTCTTCGTGGAGGCGATGCAGGTCCTGGACCAAGTCCTTCAAATCGGGCAAACTCCTGGCAGTCTTAGAGAGCGCCGTTTCTAGAACATCCAAGAGAGACAATGAATCGAAAGTCCATGATGCCTCAATCCATGCTGTGACGGATAACCTCTCTTGCATGAATTTGCCAAGTAGCGACAGAAACTTCGAGCATGCATCCCCATTCTTGCTGGTTTCGGATGGGTCTACCTCACTCAATCCTTGTACGGCATGCTTTGTCCAAAAAAGGGAATACTGCAAGAAAGGAAACAGGACTTGCAGGGACCATCTTGAGGCCTTAGACCTCTCGCTTTGCTGTAGTGGACAGCGAGGCATGTCGTATACGATGTATGACAGACACAGCGATGCAGCATCCAGGTTCCTGTCCCTCAAGTTGACGAAGAAGGGACTCCGATCCATGTACTCTCCAGGCGTTGTCAAGAAATCTCGAAGAGACGGATGTATCAATGAGGCGTCATTGTGTTTCGAGACTTCGACCAAGGCACCGCAAATTGAGGGTATGTTCTTTCCGAGGTCCGGGATGAAGTCGTTCTTGTCCGTGACCTTTCCAGGCTGAATGGCTAGAGCAATCTGTACCTCGGAGACGGACAGGGATCGCTCGGTAACCGCTAGAAGCCAGAATATTCTCTGTATCCTTTGCCTCTGCTTGGAGTAGGACTTGCAGAGAACATTCAATATGGCGGCGTACAGTCCATCGATTCCTTCCACTGTATTTACGGAGAAAATGGCGTCTCGGCGATCATTGAGCGACAGAGCTTTGCAACTGAGGAATTGGATCGTGAGATACGCCCATAGAAACATTCCAGTCGACTTCCTCGTGAGTGTCGTCACGATCTTTTTTGATCCATACTCAGGGGATATAAGGGATTGTTCTAGAAGTGATTGAATCTCAGGCGTCAGGTACCGAGATATGTCCTCTTTGTTGTTGGTATGGTCCAGTCGTAACGGAATAAACTGAGTGAAAGAGGGTGGGAGATCGATACTAGGCCTACTTAGGACCAGGCATTTTGTGCGAGCCGTAGTGCATAGGTGGTGCAGAGAGACTAAAAAGGCATTGTCATCGAAACATTCGTCTATTCCATCAATGACAATGGTCATGCCGTTCAGCTTGGTCAGTAGTATCACTAGGCATTCCATTACTTGATTGCTTGACGCCGTGAGTTGACCATTGGAATTATTGTCGTAGAGAACAGAGACGAGGTCGATGACATCCTTTTGGTTTCGAAAACGGTGAATGAATTGGGTCAAGATAGAAGCGAAAGCATGAACTGGACGTCGACGGTCACTCCATTCTGCGGTAAAATGGTAGAACAATACGCCATTGACTTCATCGTCAGACAGGTGTGAATCATGAACCGCTTGATCGAGGTCCTCGATAATCGCCGAAGACATTGTCGTCTTTCCGAAACCAGGCTTCGCTGTTGTTGTGTTAGTACTGAATTCTAATTGCTCTCGATGAAGGAATCCCAAACCTATGATGAACAGAATCGGCTCAATAGCCGACTTGGATGGAGGGTCCATAGCGCCACTGGTGGGAAACTTGTACGACTTCCAAGCGAGATACTCTGGTGACGAGGTAAACCACTTGCAAGTCTCGGCTGCTCGTCTTGACTGAGCTCGCTCGAGGACATCCATATATTCTGGAGCGTTTATCCATTGCTTTAGTTGGCCTCTCCGACGTTCTGCCCCTTTCATAAGCATACGTTCTCAACAAATTACCACTGGGGCTTCCTTACCTAACCACTCGACTTCCCGTGCAAAGTCTGTAGTATCGTTCCTCGCTTTGTTGACCATAAAATCTAGTCTTTGATCAAATCCTGCCAAGGCTGAAGCAAGTTGGCTGTCTCTAGAGTTAATGTCGTTGCTGAGGTCCTTCACCTTTTTTTGGATCTGCTCCATTGCTTCTTTGGTCATTCCGGCGTCGAATTCTCTTCTCTCAAACTGCATCTCCATGAAACGCGACTCTTCAAGTTGCATTTCATTATTGAATAGAGCTTGATGGGATTGCAACCTGTCGAGGATGTCCGAAAAGCGCATGTCGAACGGCTTCCAGAACACATCCGCGATCATGTATCGCTTGTACCGGGCACCTTGCAGTAGTTAGTAAGGTCAAACGCAGTCTCACAGTGGTGAAAACTAGAACTAACCTCCTTTCTTAGTGGAGAATATCTTGCAGCACTCCTGACAGAACTGCATGATGTCGGCGTATATGTAGCTGAGTGATTTTGCCATGCGCAACCGACGGGCTTCGTATGCCTCTAATTGGTCATTATTGGCGAGAATCTTCTCCCATCGCTTGACTATTCGCTCATGATACTCAGCATAGCCCGGAAGTCTGTCGCTTAGTTTCTCAAACATGGAAACTATCTTCTCGAGGAAGTCGTTGAAGTTTGTACCAAGCTGCAAGCCAGGTTAGTTCCAGTTCAAAGTATCGGAACAAGACATCAAGGTGGTTCGTACTAGAAAAACCAAACGGATAGCACCCCAAGCGACACCACTGTACTCCGGGTTCGACTGGACGAAGATGCTGATGATGGCGAAGAATGGTGCCCAGGCGGAAGCAAACCGGTCAATCTTTCGACACATGCGTGCGAGCTTGCTGCCGTTCTGATAGTTCGACACTTCTGCCTCCAACTCCTTTATCATGCGCGCGGGACTATCGAACTCTCTGAATAGCTTCTTCTCCTTGTCGTGGAGGGAGTTGCGGAAGTTCTCTGCAACTTGAGCGAAGACATCGTTGGCACTGTGTAGGCTGAGGTTGGACGTTAGCCAAGACACTAAGATTTAGTGGGAAATCCGGGCTGAAAAGGTCGGACAATTTACCCGTTAACAGTGGTCGTTGCCATGGCAAAAATACTAGAGAACGAGTGATACGATTAAAAAGGTCTCCGTACTAGGATCTATATGCTAATAGGAACGAGAGAAAATCTGGATATCAAGATCGAAGCCTTGAGAAAAATGTGTCCTAAGCATAGACCCTGAGACGCGAGGCAGAATGCGTCAAAGAGGTGGGCTGTGAGCATGCTCTATGACGCGTAAGTAGGCGTATTTCACACACTGCATGCTGTAGCCTAATTACGTCATCCAAAGACGGCAAAGTATTCAGGCTGTTCAGTGACATTGATTATCTAGATAACGTTCTGACTCGAAGACTCGCGGTTCGCAACATAACAACGTACCAACTGCACATCACATTGAAAGTCCAGACTCTCCCATCCCCTGCTCCTCGAATATACTGGGCTCCTTCTTCTTTTTCTTGTGGGTCGCAAAGTACCAGATTAGCACCGTAATAATGGTCAATGCTAGCGAAAGAACGATGAAGACCCAGATGTACTTTGAGACAATGGTACCGCTCTTGGGGGACCAGTCAAAGATTGTCATGCTGAAGATGGACTGTGGCCAGAGTCAGTACTTTGCGAAAAATTTAGTTATGTCTTTAATTACCGCGACGGCCGATACGGGTAGATAGACCATTGTCAATAGAGCAATTGATCTCATCTGTGCGTTGTCTTGTTTGGAGTCTAGAGCTATTGACGTGTTTGCTTTGGAGATTTTGGTATTGACAGCTGCGTCATTTCGAGCAATGTGGTTCCATATCTTGCATTTTTCATCAGTTCATATTCGTCACATTGAAGTCATTGGATACTGACCGTTTGCATGGTGATCGAGGTGTTCTCCAGAACCATGCCACACTCATCAATCTTGTTGTCATAGTCGTCAATGATTTCAAACGTTCGGGTATTGATCTTGAGGCCGATGGTCTTGAGTCCATCCCGCACAGCTTTGGTTGACACCGGATCACCATCATTCGCCTCGGGACCACATATTGGGACACATAGGTCTTCGCAAGCCTCGATCATTTTTGTGAGCTGCCTCTTGACTCGCTTAAATTCCTTTGCAAGATTCTGGCTCTCATAGCATAGTTCCAGATATTCGCTCATTTGTTGTTCGCTCATGTGTAGTGTGCCGATACGTCCATTGGCAAGGTGCGCAGCCCCCCCGGCTCTCAGTGTAAATTTGTCGAGTGTGCCCTCAAGCAATTCTCCCAAACGTTTTCGTTCCAGCTCAGCCAGAATGCCCGGTAGAAGCATTGGATGAGCCAGAGCCTTCGGGGTAACCGTTGCTAGGCGGCACTCGATTTGTTTTTGCTGCATCTTGTTACACCCGAAGACGATGGCGAACGTGGTCCTGGTTTGGGGAGAGTGCGTTAATGCCATGGCGACATCATCTGCCCAGTAGGACGAAGATCGATAAGTCAACACTGTAATATGTCCTGATTAGTCTTATTCCTGATTAATAGAAGATATGGCTCACCGATGTTTGGTGTGGATACTTCTGGGTCTTGAATGGTTGTCGAAGAGAAATAGGCCGTCTCCCGAGTTATCGTCCGGGCTATGTTCCGGTGTATGCGAAACTTGCGGAGTATTGCCTTGAACGTTAAGAGAGAGAAAGGCAGATAGGACGCGGGGGATGCTTCTTCTCCAGAGAAGTTCTTTGCTCTACTGCATAGGCTAGAAGGAAATCAGTGATTGGATTCGACGTGGGGCAGGTTGAGTTCATGCATGAAGCAAATCTTCGGTGTTGATGACACGCCCAAAACTCCCTACATAATGCTGTATGAGTACTCTGTCCAGCGTTATACACAGTCTGGCCGTTGACTTACTGTGTTGAGCCATTCTGCCCAATCCGTCTCGGCTACAAAACCATCTTGTTTCAGTACCTAGAAACACTCAGCTTCAGATATTCCATGCACTGGAACCAGGATCTAGGTCACCGGATCAGACGCCGACCGCTGAATGACTACACAGTCACGCTCCTCGTATTGGAACAAATTCAAGTCGTTCTCGGTGAAGTCAAACGCGTCAGATGCCCAGTCCATGGTCTGTCCTGGCGACTGCGATGAATTGCCAAATTTCTGGCGTTTTCTTTGTGTTGGAAAGTGGGCATCTCGAGCTCCCTGATCAGAAAGCCTCGGAACATAAACAAACTTGAACAATCACAAGCAGGGGGCTATGCCAGTGGCGCATGTTGGCCGAAGTCCGCAGCCGTATGTGGTACGGTTGTACATTCCCGCCTCACATTTAGTGGTTCGCCTCCGTGCGCACCCGCCACTCTGCTGAGACAACATTACCCAAGACGCCTTCGTAACACTGCACACACACAAGCGCCCTGTTTCGCCGTGATAGACGGCTTACGAGGCGTAGCATCTTACGTGGTAGTCGATGATTCGCTTGCTGTTGGTTTGGCCATGCAAGAATGATCACAAGTGCAAAAATTTGCAGATTGTTTGTTGGGCGGCTCTGCTGGCATCTTTCTCGGCCAGATTTTCAACGAGACACACTTTGTCCATAAAGCGGCGGCCACCACCACAGACCTCCAAGCATCGCCAAAAGCTAGGACGCCCACAACATCTCTTCAGTAATCCAAAACGAAGACAAACCGAACAAAATGACTTCACCAAGCTCCGCGGGCAGTAGCCTCCCCTCCGTCTCGAGCACCAACACCGTGCCGGAGCAAGTCCTTCGCAAGACATACAAAGACCCTGTTAAGCTGAGACAGGGCTTGGACCGTCTTTGGGGGAAGGGGCAGTATTCCCTGCGGGTAAGTGCTGCATTTCCATCCCGTTTTGGCTGACTGGACAGCTGACTGTGCCTGTACTTAGCTGAGGAACAACCGTTACATCATACAAGGGCCATGGCCACTGAACCATGTTCGTCTTGTCCGTCTTCTAATTATCTTCTTACGCGCACTATCTGACGGATCGCAGCATCAGCTGCAGCAGCTGGAGAAAGAGGCGTATCAGCATTACGATGGTTTTTGAACGTCTGGATTGTAGAGTTGCCTAAGCACCAACTCAACTCGTCATTGGATCTACTTCAAATTCGACAACTCAAGCTGCAGTGAATGTCAACTAGCGCCTACCAACACTGCACAATCCCTTGTGATCTTCATGTCGCGAGTCAATCGTTATCCCCATCGCAACAGAACAATTCCTTAGTAATT
Organism: Neonectria magnoliae; assembly: GCA_037954305.1. Lineage (NCBI taxonomy): Eukaryota > Fungi > Ascomycota > Sordariomycetes > Hypocreales > Nectriaceae > Neonectria > Neonectria magnoliae. The sequence continues at coordinate 227,043 of JAZAVK010000054.1, read as the reverse complement.
TTGAAGCTTCGTTTTGCATAGCTGCCATCCAAAAAGCCTTGCAGACATGAGACCTAGCCTGAGTCATGCTCTCGTTCTACCGCACGCACATCGTCCCATACAATAATTCCAGTCGCTGTTGCATCTCTCATTCATTGACACCAACTTGGTGTGCAAATCTTTGGCTCCTATTCGCACGTCCTTGTCCACATTCAACATCTCGTCCTCGATTAGGTCCAAGAGGTCGTGCACGAAATGAGTACAATCCGGATGAAGGTGGAGACGAAGAATCCACTCCGTAACCTGGGGTTTGACAATGACGCTCTGGGAGCTTCCTGGATTTTCGATGCGGAAATAGATATCAGAGTTGATGCGCTGATGGTCCTCCTCGTATCGAAAGTCTGGAAAGTCACTTTCAACACAAGTCCATCCTTTCAAGTACCACGTTAGGAACTCGAGGAAGAAAGCACCCAGACTCCAAATGTCGGATTTTCTGCTGAGAGTGCCCCCTGGTATATCGAACTCGGGGGGGCGGTAAGAGGGGGATGCCGCACTGGGATGCACCATCGATCGAGACTCCTGTCGATGGAATCGCGATAGACCGAAATCCGCCATGAAGATTAGTCCCATTGTAATGGCCTCAGAACTGTCTTTGTAGACTAGAAAGTTCTCAGCTTTGATATCTCCATGTCTGCCCCATCTCTCGCGGTTGTTGGGGTCCAGTCCGTTTGCGTATTCTTCGTGGATGAACGTCAAAGATTCGACAACAGCGACAGACTGGCGGGCTATCCATTGCAGGCGCGAAGGGTTGCGTCGATCTACAGACGGGCATTGTTTCCATAATGTCCGAACGCTCCAATCTGCCCAGGGGAATATTAGATGATAAGTCACATCTCTTTCAGTACGCACTTCGTAAGTTGCAAGCAGTTTGGCGAGTTGTTTGTCTGTGCGATGGGTAAAGCGTAACAGCACGCTGACTTCGTCCTCGAAGTCTCTCTCACGCTTCGTATAAAGTGACTTGATCGCAAAGATGTTGTCTTGCGATGGGATCTAGATAGGTGTCATTATGGAGTATACTGCCAGACAAGATTCATATACCCCGTAGTCGCCGAACTGGTGATGGCCAGGGTGTATCTTGACACGTCTCACCATGCTGAAACCACCTCCATCACCCACCGTTTCGGGATCCGGATTGGGGTTTCTGGAGTTATCCTCGTCTTCTTGAAATTCTGTATCTTCCCGCATGAAAGGGAGAGTGACCCCCTCGTGAAGAACGTAATGGTAAATTCCCCGTGTTTGCGGCCGCACGAAGTACGGGGCGTTGTATTGGTTGCTCGTCCTCCAGAATTCGCGTCGCTTCCTATTATCCCATCTGTCCATTGTTCGGCATATCGCATGAGTTGTTCGATGTCTCATTGTCGAGCATTTGTCAGAACGCCAGAGAGGAAGAGAATCATCTCGGAACCCTTCTCGGACCATGCTCGGAATGTCGTCCTCTTGTCCAATTTTGATCAACGTCGCGACAAGTTTCCTGCACGAACACCGATCAGTTCCGTTGGATTGGCATATGTCGGCAGCTAGTGTCTGCTTCTCATTTGCTGGCATTTGGTAGCATGAGTCGAGCTGATGTAGAAGATGCAGGATACTGGTCTCGTTGATTATATGTCCAAGCTTGTCGACCGGCATAAAGTCCAGCAGTCCTCCGTCGGCTTCAACTTCAGCCGCGTCCAAAGCATCCCTGATAGTTCTCGCAACCCTTTTTGGCGGCGTACTGGTTCGGTGCTGGTCATTGATAGGCCTAGCAGACCACACGTGGCGACAAATGTGCTCGTTGCCTCCGTCGTAGAGCTTTACGAAGCCGTGGTCATCCAGAGCATTCGATTCTGCCATGGTTATGCGGCAAGAGGTTGATGATTGGGAGAGGCCCAAAGAAGAATCTTAGGCAATAGGCGGAACTCAACAGCCACTGGACAAGGTCTGGGCTGCCTGAATCTGCCGGAGGACAAGCGTTGGGGAGCCTGTCAGATTAGCTGTGCCTTTTATCACAGTTAGACTTGACTCACCAATCAACGATGTGGATAAAGAAGATGCGAGGCACTGTCAATGCTGGAGAGGCAATGCCATTGGATTCTGCAGCAACAAGTCTCGACTTGAGCAAAGTGCCTCACCTTGGCTGGTTCTTATAGACGCGACTGCTAAGCCCGCCAGACAAGCACGTTTGAATCAGACTCTGGTCCACATACTACCTTAATGCCTTTGTGATGACAGCTGCAGCACAGAGCCTTCAGCCCATACGCTCATACTGTTAGATGAGCGGCCTATTTCCCAAACAAGGCTGCCCGGCTGACCTGTTAGGCTTGCAAACCTGTGACTTCGTAGTTGCGTTGGGAGCGTTTGCCGTCGCGCTGGACAACACGTGCTCCTTGATTCGTGCTCACCTCAGCATGCAGACAGGCAGATTTACGAGCAAGCGAAACAGCAGTTTGATACGGTCATTTGACAACTCCGCCGAAACGGCTCAGTCCAGGGGAGTACCGGTGATGTTTGCTACACCAAACTCCCGGAAAGAACCATCTAAAAGGACCGATGAGACGCCTCGTGCAATGTCGCGCTACTTCGCCCCCAATTTGTGTTGGTTCCGGTGTTAAGGTGGTAATGAGTTTGCGAAACAAGCCACCCTTTCAGCCATTCCTGGTTTTCATTCTATTGGCTAAGTCGACCGACTTGATAACCAATAGTAACGTGTACGTAGATGTGCCACAGCACAGCCCCTCCTCGTATCGACGGTGAGAATGTCGGCTCCACGTCCCTCACCCCCCACTAAGCCTCCTCAAAATTGACAGGCTCTGGGTTGGATTAGGGCCGATCAAGGTGGCTGGAATTGACCCCCTGCCCCTTTCCTATTAGTCCAAGTGAGGGGCGGAGACTTTTTGCAAGGCTTTCTCCCGCCCGTCTAGTGTTGACTTTTGTCGTATAAATAGGACTTATGGAAGTTGACGTCTGTCGGTGAGTGCCTGTTCCTACTACGGGTTATGACCTTCGACAATTAATACCCTTTTTATCGCTTCTTCTGAACGTCAATCTCGGGTCACACACTTCTTGATACCACTAAACCTCGGAACGAGTCCCCCCCCCCGCTCAGCACCAATCCTTCACTTTAGAATGGCGCGTATTAGAGGACTGAAATGGAAAAGCCTACACAACGGAGCTCAGATTACAGTCCCAGCTTCCTCTGCGTCGGTCCAAGAAATTCGAAGTATCCTTGATAGAAACCATGGGCTTTTCAATCAATATTCTATCAGCGTATGTTGTCTACTCAGCTATAACGCACAACGCTAACATCCAAGAAGCTTCGCGCAGATATTTACAAAGTCACCATTGAAGGTCCGTGCACCGACGAACTCCAGGTTTGTCAGATGGTGCACTTTTGAGCATTTACATATCACTTACATTTTTATATAGAGCATGTTTCAATCGTTATGTCGTTAAGAAGGGTCTCATCCGAGTGCGGGGACTCAACCATTAACATCCTTTTCGTCAAACGGAGTTGTTTAAAGCTATGGCTTTCCTTCGGGCTAGTATCATAGAACGCACTAGACATTCATGAACAGCAGTTATTCGTAATAGGCTCTTCCAACTAGACTAGTTAGTGAATCATTCACAAAGACTTGCTCTCCATGTAGGAGTAGTTGAACTTGTTTCGGTGATCTACTCATGCAAGGCGTTTAGAGTTTTAATAATCCGCAGGCTACATCTAAGAGCTCGCAAAGAAGCTCCCGCAATAGCAAGCCTGATACGAATTTGTGACCCCATCTTGGGTTCGAGCCAACTTCCAAAATCACCTAGTCTACTACGATCTTTGCTGTATCCCAAAGAATTACCCCGTGAACTACTGCTGTGCATATTAAGGGGGAAGTTGTTATGTGTATCAGTGACTTTATCGTCCATAGAAGAAGAAATGAGCCTTGACGCTCGCGGGGAAAAAGCCAGTTGTAGGGTTGAAGATCTTGGTCGACATAGCGACTATAGGCTCAATTATCTTACTATTTTGCAAAATTAGTTCCAAGTCCTTCACTACCATTCCATCACGCTAGAGTCATGTTATTTGCAGAACATATAAGCTGACCTAAGTAACAGGGATAATGCTTATGCTTTACAATAGGCTGAACCTCTAGGTGCTTTAGATAGATACTCAAACGGATTAATAGTATTATCAAGACTTACTATAATTTATCTATACGCTCCTTAATAACCCGTTTGCTAGTAAGGCTGGACATATTAGTCAAAATGCTTAAAGAGTTAGTCGGTCCAGCCGCTCGATCACTAGATTCTCGGAGCCCTCCTCCCAACTGCGCTCTAGGATATCGTATTTCATTGTTTTGGGAGGACGCAGGTATATTGCCGAGTAAAGGCAACCCCTTCGCTAGGCTTTCGGAAAATTGTGAATTTCGGTGCGTTCTTACCGAATGACAAAACCAACAAGTTCCTCCGTGCTCTGAGATACTACTAATTAGCACGCGATATGGCGGATTCGTGAAAGACGGCGCCCTCGTATCTCAAACAGGGGTGCGCATTATACTGAAAACATTTGGCGCATGTCTGCCAGGCCGCTATGGCAACAGAATGCAGCCGATCAAAGGCCTCTTCAACTGCATTTGGTGGCCAATGTGGCACGTCCTTTGACCTAGAAGAGGAATGCTCCTTGTTAACTAAATTGCGCTGATTAATTGCTCGTAAGCATATATAACCGTAGACTATGTTGTGGAGTTACTCAAGTTGAGAAAGGGTTACATCATCGCAAATTATGGGCAGCTATCCTGAGCTGTCATAGCTCACTTTGAGCTTGTCGAGAAGGACTACACATTCGCTTGAGGTGTCAAACATGGGTGTCTGCTTTTCTTCGGCGACTGAACCCTTTTGATTAGTCTTGGCCACCTCTACTTCGAGTGTTGCGGTGATGATAATCGAGTTCATATGGCGCAGAGTCTGAAGAAACGAAAGGTGCATGACCCTTACAAGCTGTGCTTTCAAATTCTGATTATTCACAACAGCTTTCGCAAAAGTTCATTCAATTTAACTGATAGCTTGGAGATAACCTCAATGCATTATCTCAGACCCAGCAGAGAACCTACCTAGCTGTTACTGGCGGAGTCATAAGACCGCCCGGTATAGGAGCAGCCCAAAGTAATCGAGATGTCCACTATCGCATCTTGATGAGGTCAGGGTGTGCGAGAAGAACACGAGTTCAAGTTAGTTCGGGCAATAAAGGGAGCTCTTGAACACATCAATTTGATAGAGAAAAAAGAGTTCGGTTCTTTGGTGTCGAGTACGCTGTAGACAATGATAGCCTGCTGATCCTTCGGATCCTAGGGATTGGTTTCCCTAGGGATCCATCCAAGCCCGATCATCCAAATCAAGCTGGTCTTGCTGTTCATACAGAAACGAAATGCGATATCCTCCATATTAGCGACCGCCTACGAACCCGCCTGGCCCACCAACCTCACTACCCTCAGGTATACCTCGTCTAGATTTCCTTTTCTAGACAGCAATTTCCCAACTGACCTTATATAGGTGACATCTATCTCGCTCGCATACTCCCAATCCCAATGAACCCCCCTTTTCTTTCACAAAATTGCCATTGTATACTGCCCACAATAACTTGATACTAACCTGTGACTTTCTTTGCGCTCTGAGCCATATGCGGAACACTAGGCAGACAGAAAGACTCCCAATGCCCATGAGGACCCACTGGAGAATGCATATGTGAAGCTTTGCGAGGCGAGGGAAAGGAATTTTCCACCCCTGTTCTTTCTTTCTTTGAACTCTTTGATGTTCTTAATCACATCTAACAATGGAATCGAGCCGCAACTATCCTTGTTGGACTCCTCATTGTCGGCTCTGGCTTCTACTAGACTTGTGACCAACTAGAGGGGCATCATGTTGTACTCTGTCTTGCGCTGCTGTTGTTCGGGTTCTAAGAGTCTCTCAACCACCCTGAGATGACCGTGTTCGATCGCCACGTGAATGGGTGCATTACCATCCACGTTCGTGGATCTTAGGAAGCGAGTCTTAGAGGGAAGCGATTTGTTCTTACTTTCATCTGGGCTTGGATCGACGCTTGTTCGATAATTGAAATATGATCCTTCACTGGTCTTCTTTCCTTTGTACGATGTCGTTTCTCTCTTTTGGTCAGTATAAAGCTCGACTCTGCTTGCTCCATGACTTGATTTTCTTCAGTAAACAAAGGTTATACAAGTGCATCGCCTTCTCCAGTTCTATCCTACAAGAACACACTCTGCTCCAAAAGAGTGCTCATTGGCCGTGTTGAGCTCGACGACGGCTGGTAGGAGGAGGCCATAGGCCTCCCCCCCCTCCTTTTTTTTTTTTTAGCAGCACATCGAGTGGGAGGAGTCCGGTTTCTTACTAGCTAGCCCATGAGGCAACTTTTTGACGAAGTGACTGACGAAGAGACTGGAGAGGGGGCTGACTGGGGACTAACAACCTTATTATAGTGGCCTTATAACTTTTCTACCCTCGGAAAATTGGGATAGACAGTAGGACTAGAGGGAAAGAGCAGCGTTGATCTTATTCGAGGATCCCTAAGGAGTATTAGGACCTCCATCGTTGCCAAGTGAGAGTGAAAACGGGATGCGGTCGAGATGGCTGCAAGTCTCCTTAAGACATCACCTGAAATAATTCGTGATCAAGGAGGATTTAGGTTTTCCGGCTCTTAGGATACTCATGACCGAATTAATAGAAAGAGAAACTGCGTTGGAGATCTCGGCGTAGCCAATTGCCCATAGACTAAAGGACCCTAGCCGTTGACGAACTTTCTAGAGATTAATAGCTTGTTTCTTTTTCTCATCTTCCTACCGTTTCCGCTCTTGTTGCTGCGGCTTTTGCCGTTAGCGCTACTCTTGTCTCTGCTGCTGCTGTTTCTGTGAGACCAAGCATGCTTCATCTCCTTCAAGGCCCAAGAAAACTAATGATCCTGTCACTTTGAATAAGAGTCCTGTGATCCTATATCAGGGGAGTTTTCCCAAAAGCTTGCTTTATTCTTCAGACCCTAGAGATATCCTGATCTTGTCATATGTTGGCTAGCTAACCAATCCAACTCGTAATCACAATAGACACCGAGAGTTCCTAACCGATCCGCGAGTATGAGGCACATATAGGCTCGCGTGACAGTCATGATTACCATACAAATCAGCTGCGCCAACGTTGCAGATCAGTTCATGAGTCAAAGGCCAGAAAATTAGGGCACAAACCCAACGAGGTTAACCAAGACTCCCACCATGGATCTAATCTAAGTAGCCCCCTCGTTTTTGTATAAAGCGAACTCTGATGAGAATTTTCCACTTCAGTCGTTGGAGATGCATATAACTGCAGGTTTTCGGAGGTGTCAGAGTTAAGAAAGCGGAGGCTCTCGCCCTTTACAATGACAGCATTTAGGCAATGATCGAGGTACTGATACCTTAGACGACGGCCTAATTTTGAGCAGGGTCTAGCATCGATTTGGAAAGATAAATATGTCGCAGAGTTTTCATAGTTAGGACAGATAATGTAGCTCTCGTGCGTTTTATTAAACTAGTGGTACAGAGAATCCAGCTAAGAAAAAGAGGTGCGTCTCTTATGCATGACTTTGCTAAGATTCCCAGGTTGCTAAGGAGCTTTTCCTGGAGAACACAAAAAGTCAAAAAGATCCTATATTAAACCATTAGATCTCTATATTGGCTGCGTGCTTGACTTAACGTACCAAAAGGTAAGGAACGTATGGTTCTTTTACCTTAACTTTATAAACGTTCATCTGAAGCTTTCGAGTGTTATAATAGTCTTTAAAGTGATAAGAATTAAACCAACTTGAACTGAGTATTCACTTAGCCCAGGAGCACTCTGAAGGATCTCTCGAATCTCATCCCATGACGTATAACAGCCGGAGAATGTAAGCTGCGCCCCATCGTTGAAGCGTATACATTTCAGCCGTTTGAAACGTGGCATCCCAAATACAGGGGCTAGATCTGATGTAAGGTTGTATTATACTCATTATGAAATATATTGTTGTCTTGATGAAAGAGTATGGATGTATTGTTGTCTTGATGAAAGAGTATCCATAATGGTGTTTACCGTGCGCTCTTCACACTTAAATATCCCTGCTATGGTTGGATGATTCACAGCAAATCTTTAGGATCCGCTTCGTGTTAGGCAAGGAAGTGTGATGCAATGTCAACGTTTTATAGTAATGCAACAAAATTGCTCAAGTAATAGGAGCAATTGAATCACACCTCACCCCACGTCTTTACAGAGCGCCATGGTACGCATCCAAGCCGTCCCGTAACCAAGGGCTCAACCTAACCCTTGATGGACATCTCTCTGTTAAAGTGAATGACTGAACATGATGTGCCAACAGTAGACTCAGCAGACAGGGTAGTTACCATGTATGGAAGACCCTTTATCGCGGAAATAGAAGCAAAATTTCCACTGGACTGACGATATTACGCAGACAATTGAGAAAGCTCGCTCGACTCATGCCGGAGACTTCACGTCTAAAATGCCATGTCATCCATCAAGCTCTTCAGAACGTAGCCCCAAAGCTTTACTTTTTCCTCAGCCGAACACGAGAAAGCGGAGTAAAATCCTCCCGCCCACTAAAGCTTCTGCCTGTGACAATGAGGCATTCTGTGATACCAGGCTTCGAACCCTCCTTAACACAAGGATGCCTGTTGTCCCGTAGTTTATTTAAGATTCGAGAGCAATAACCCCTGATAGCCTGATTGTTCTTTCCCAGACAGCAAGCCTTCTTTACCTATTTGCTATTTGTCATGAACATCTCTTCCGTCAAGCGGGTTTCCCATTCAAAACTTGGGTTTTCCTCAGGGTTAGCATCATAGAGCGCACTGGACATTGAGGAGCGCAGTCGTCGTCGGCTGAACAACTGATATTTCACGAAGGACGTATGATAACAAATAAATCAGAAATCGTTTAATAGATCATACTAATTCGACTGATCAGCGTGAGAACTTGCTCGCCACGCAGGAGTGGTTGAAATATGACGCCGCTGAGAGGTTTCATCCGGCCACCTGGACATCCCCGGATTCGACCTCGGGTGAAGCTCCCCTTGTTAATTGATCAATTGACCATGTTGGCTTCCTTTGGATCGGCTTTAAAGTAACGCAATGACATCAAGTACAACGACTTGACATGTTCGGAAATGTGTATCGTCACTCTTTCCAGGAGGTCTTTCGATGCCAACTTGCCAATAAGTTCTTCCACACCCGTTGGTACATCCTCGCATAAAGGGCAGAAGACTTCGTAATGGCGAACGACATATTACTTTCTTGCAGTCAAAGCATTGAGTTGCGCGCCTTGGTCGGAGATTTGGTGTAGCGGCTTGAATGGAGACTTAGATCGTGTATGCGGGTCCAATCCTATGCGCTTTTGAACGAAACAGACTCCTGTTGTCCAATGTCGTAGTAATAGGTCTCTGTGTGCATACCTCTGACCCAATTTGGCGTATGGTATGCTCGCAGATGCTGTTCCCATTCTTCTTGTCGACAAAAGAAGCAAAATGTGGCGCATTTAGGGAAAAGGCAGATATAAGGTTGAAGATCTTGGTCGACGTGGCCACTATGAGTTTAATTAGCTTACTATTTTGCAATACTAGTCCTAATTCTCTTACTTCCAATACTCTAAATTGATGGCATGTCCAGAAGATTCAAGCGAAACCAAGCAATAGGGACATTGCGTATGCTTTATACCAGGTTGAACGCCCAGTGGCTTTGGATGCTCAAACGAATAACTTGTATTATTGAGAGTTTTTATAATCTATCAGGAAGATAGTGATAATATAGAAAATTGATCTACAAGCTTATAAACAGCTCGTTCGTTAGTTAGGGTTAATAAGGTGGTTAGAATGCTTAAAGAGGAAGTAAGTCTAGCTTCTTGAACTCTAGATTCTCTCGGCTCTCGCTTCAAACACACTCCAGGAGATCGTGTGTTATCCTTGTTGGGGTGTGTAGGTATATCGCTGAATAATGGCAACAACTTTGCTTTTCTTCTCGCAACTTGGAGATTTTGCTACGTTGTTACTCGCCAGACGGCAATTGAATTGCCCAACTAGATACACAAGTCCTTCCGTACTCTGGAGTATCTTCATTTAACATTCGCTATCGCGTATTTGCGAAAGGGATCGCCCTAACATTTGAACAAGCTGTCCGCATTGTCCTGAGGAGGTTTCTCAGGTATCCGATGAACAGCTAGAGCAAAGAAATGGAGGCGATCTAGAGCCTCAGCAACTGCCGTCAGTGGCTCCTTGGATCCCGACGAAGACTGCTGGTCGTTGCCTAAATTGAAGTGATTAATCTATAGCAACTCATGCAACCGTGGACTTCGTCTCCGGCAGGAAAAGACGTACATCGTCGCAAGTTTCTAGCAACCATCTCCAGTAGCTCGATTATCGGAAGGGAAAGATCTGCGCAGTCTCGTAGTTTGGAATCCAGAGATGAATCTTGCAGGGATAGAGCACGGGTACAGTCTGCCCACAGGGAAAAGCTGATGCTTAACCTGGCAAGAGTGTGCTGTTGCCCATCGTCCGACTCCAAGCTGCTTATGTCAAAGGTCGCTTTGACCCTTTCGAAAAGAACCACACACTCGTATGAGGCATTAAATATGGGTGTCCCCATGTCGAATTTTGCGGATATAATGATCAAGCTTGTATGTCTTTGTATGCCGGTGGATATAAACCTTTCGCTTTGGAGATTCTGTAACTCGCCTCTATGGCTATTAAGGAGGTATTTATAGAGAGACAACAATCAAAATAATAAACAGCTGCTACCAAAGGCTGCCCTGGACTCAGTGTTGATAGGAATAACGAACGAACCACCTGGCTATCAACAGATTGGTTCAGGTAAAATGATTTACTTTCCGTTTTCTCAGCCACTCACCGACTCTACTAATAACTAAAGCGGCGGCTGAAGATTGCACAGAGTGATGCACGGCCATAGACTCGAGCGGTTGAATGATTGAATCACTAAACTCCGGGCGAGCCTGAGAATAACGATGACCATAGGGCAAGCCATGGCTGAGAACTCGAAGATTTTGTCAGCCATTGGAGGAGTGCTCGGTACAGACAAACCTGGACTAGACAGATTTAAGATGCTAGTAGAGTATGGCATCTTGCCTGGCTTGAATATGTCGTTGAACATGATTCCTCAACTATCGACTTCTATAATCGTTATCGGTGAAGTTCGGATGAGTAATGTGATGATCCACTATCTTTGGCCCAGTCATGACTGCAACGTTCGTGACATGGTTTGAAATGCAGTTCTGCCTTGATTTACGCCTTTTGGATATCGTGTCTTGGCGAAACTAGAATGCGAATTTGGACTACACAACGAGACTTCCAACCACACTTTTGGAGTACGTACAAATCCGTGATAGGGTATTGGAATTGCTAGTGCTGTAAATACCAACTTACTGTGTTTGCCGCTATGTATTATCTGCTCTATTGCTTTGATCTACATGATAATATTGACTAAGGTTAAAAAGATGTATATATGCAATTGCGTGAATAACTTCCATGACATCAAGACTATGATCCACAGTTTTTAATTTGTGATTACTTAACTTAGTTTATCACTTTGCTTAGAGCTAGTGTAGTGACTGACTCCTTGGCTGATCCTATAATGCTATGCAGCGTGAATCACCCAAATGGCCCAGGGGTATATAAGAATCAAGAAAATACTGCGATTACTACTTTAGACAATCTTTTCTACTTTAGAATTCTATATGAAAGGTAATTTCTATTCTTTAAGATGCCAGTGTATAGTGATCTAGGATGGAGGCGCCTCGACGACGGAGCGTACATCAGATTCTCAGGCTGTTACACGTCAGCGGAAGAGATTCTGAGTATTCTTCAGAGCCAAGTTGCGCCAAGAAGATACTCAGTCCCAGTAGGTTCAGTTCTTAAATCATAAAGCCCATACTTGCACTCAAAAAGCTACGGTTAAAGATTTATAGAGTCCACGTGAAAGAGCCCTATGTTGCTCAATTTAAGGTACATAAAGCTCAGGGCACAAACATTTTCAAGGTCTCATGTTTTTGTGAAGCTTCTTTTTGTTTTCTTAATTGTTGCAAAAAGGATCCCTGGATGTACCGCTGGTCCAATACGCCAGATAAGAGCTTTATATGCTGCAGCGCGAACCTCGTCATACAAACGTACTGGCCTATGAAAGCTCTGCGACTTGTCCTCACCAACACTACCGTCAGGGTTGACCACCTATACATCAGTGCTAGTGTCAGAGCCAAAAGGTAGGAAGCGTGATAGTAACGATGATCAGGGGCGAAGGCGCTGTGATCTCCAAGCTAGAGGTGGTGATGCCGTCCCTAAGATTAGTCATTTATGTCCCTATGATACAGTTGAAGTACCTTGATTTATAGGCACTTCTAGTCATTCGCACGTGTTTCGCTCTCAATGAGGCGTTCCCTCGCTGTGTGCCTAATTGGCACGCAACAGCTGGCGTAGTATCGCCGACATAGCCTCCCCCAATGTCACTGCTTAGAGGTGGTTTGTACAGGCTCATAGACAGGTGGATGAGAAGGAGCGATCCAGGAACAGGGGCGCTGGTGCTTATCCGTAATCGACGTGGACTGCGTTATCTTACACTAAGTCTTCACAAATCGACGTTGTGCTCGACTCAAGATTAATCCTTCTTTATCATCTTCTAGTACCTCAACCATTGCCTAATTGCAGGGAAATGAAAATACGATTATATCATGCGCAAGTGGAGGAGTGGCTTTTATACCGATGTCTTGGATTGTAGACTCGCTCAAAGCATTAAACTGAACACCATGCTTCACCTTGCCAACCTCTCATTGTAACTTCCGGGAGCACGAGCCAGTCAACGATTGCTTCCTTTGTTGGCCCTAATTTTTCTTAGAGCACTAATGCAATATTCATATATTAGCTAATTATAGACAGAATAGATCACGTTTTGATAGCATTCTTCACCAGGCTAAAACCTTTGGTCGCTGTACTTTGAATGTTCACTCAACTCTCTGGGTTGCCTCATTTCACAAGGGTATTTACTTAGGACTTGAGAGACGTGAGTCCTGATTGACTGGTTATTCTTTCTCCGACAGCAAGTCTTCTTTATTTATCATCTATTGATGCGCTTGATTGTGCTAACGCAACCGCGGTACAGCTTGCAGCACATTAGCTTGAACTAGCAGTGATGTTTCCCTTTTTTGCCGCAATGAACCGTTGCATTCTTCAGCGCATCCAGCGCTCCGTAGTACGCAGGATGATGACGGAAGTCTTCAAACCAGAGAACAGCAGCACCCTCCCCTTCAAAAACGTACGGCACCCAGCTAAAGGGGTCGTAGAAGTCCCAAATTGTGATTCCAACACAGGCAGGAACTTGGGCGCAGGCACCGACTGACTGGATGCCAATGTGAGTTTTTAGAAACGTCAGAAACAGGAAGGACTTACGTTGCTGTAGGCCTTCTTTTGCCACGCCAGGTTTGTCCTGTTTACTGGCAGCTCGATTCTCACATCCAACTCGGTCAGTGCCACTTCAACACCTGTCTTCGCGTAACTCTTCATCACTGCAATTTGAGAGTCGAGGCTGGGTGCTCGATGAGCAACCAGGTGCGCCTGCATCCCGATACCATGCACCTTGATTCTTTCACGTTGGAGCATCTTGACAATCCTGATGGCCCCCTCCGACTTGGCGCTTGGAGACTCAAGATTGTAGTCGTTGTAGTACAGCTTAGCATGCGGGTCGGCTTTTGCAGCCTCCCGGAATGCAAGTTTGATGTACTCCTCGCCTAAGACCTTGTAGAAAACGGATTCTCGGTAGGTGCCATCTTCGTTGAGGGCTTCGTTGACGACATCCCAGGCGTAGCATCGTCCCCTCCAATGACCAGCAACCTTTCTGATGTGTTTCTGTATGGCCTTGGTCAGGGACTTGGGAGTCCAATCTGTTGTCTCAACCCAAAGTGCTAGCTGAGAGTGCCAGACGAGTGCATGGCATCGGAGATACTGGCCATTCTCTTGGGCGATGGAGGACACAATCTCGCCCTCGGTGAAGTTAAAATGACCTTTCTCCGGTTCAGTGAACACCCACTCAATATAGTCAGTACGGCTGATGAAAGGCTGGAGGGAGGATAGACTAACCTTCTGTCCATTGGTCGGCGTTGTTTGCCCAAATTCATGGGTGTCTCTCAAGATGGCATCATAACGAGGGTACACATCTTCATAGCCAGCTCGTTCTCGTTGGCCGGGTGAGTCAGTTGCTGCTCCAAAATATTTCAGGCCGGCTTTCTTGGCCCAGAAATCGAGTTGCGCCGAAGCAATGGGAATACATGCTGCAAGCAGCGGGATGGTCAAGTATTCGAACAACATGAGGTACGGATGATGCTGGTGGAGAACTTCGTCGAGTTGAAGGGATCTACAGGCACAGCTCATGCACCAAGTAAGAGTGTTTAATCAGTACTTATGGTCCCTGGGCATGGAGTCCAAAGTCCTTTAGCCCAACTGCCTATAGCCTATTTTGACTCAAAAGCTAGCTCTCCACCTTTTGAGTTATTGGCGCATTAAATTACAGTGATTTCAAGCGAGGGGTCGTACATCTTACTGGCCGAAAATCCAGACTTGTCGATCAGCCCAGTTTCCGAGTGCGGGGGGCAGCCTTGTTATTCTACCGGCTTGGCGATGACATTATCCGTTCAGTCCGGAACCAAGGCCGAAGGGCTGTTCCTGGTTTCACCCTAATATCGAACCATTATTGCCTCAACTAATTATATACTAGTGCCATTCTAAACCCCCTTCAATATCGAGGCCGAAAGTCGGGGCCTAGTTGAGTGAGCAAACATGACAAAGCCGGCATAGAGCAGTGCCATAACGAGACTTGATTAAACTGTCATCTGATACTAGACTTAGAAAACAATTTAGTAAACGTACTTGAGGTACTTGTTCTCTAGATCTGTCTCGTCTAGCAATGCTCTCTCCCAGCCCCGTGCTTCGTTTGAGCTTTCGTGCAGCTCTCTTCTCGACCTGTCTCTATACAAAAACAGGACCCAAAGGGCCACAAGACAGAATATTTGAACCGCAATGCAGAATAACATCATACCCACGCCAAGAGGGTACAGGGGCTCTTACTCCATCTTGAAGAAGAACGACCCGACGAAGTTCCCTAGGCAATACCTAATGAGAAACATCGAGTTGGTTGTAATCTTCTTCGTATGGCCTGCAGCATTGGCGGTGGCGACGGACATGCTTAAGGTCCAGATTGCAGTGTACGAGAATGAGATCCACAAACATGCCAGTCTACCGTAGGGATTGTCTTCGGATATGAGGCGAAGTCCTAAGATGCCGACGAGAAACGGAACGAGGGTAAGCAGGATAATGAGAATGCGGCAATTAGCGCATCGCATCGCAAAGTAACTATAATACAGTTAGTAGCTGAGCCCGAACTGAAGAGAAATTTCCTTGACGTACCATGCAAGAGGGCAGACAACGAGTTGGACTGCTCCAGAAGGCATCTGATGCAGTGTGGTTTGAAGTGTGCTGAAGCCGGTACCCTTGATAATGAGGCCTTGAAACTTTTATCAGTTAGCACGAGTATCAACACCACCGGCTGTCCCATACTTACGGCAGATAGCCACCATTTGGCGAGTTGCTCGTCATAGCAAACAAAAATAACAACCAAGTCTTCAGGTCCAACATTGCCTCCATAAACTGCTTCACCTTGAGGTGACGATTCTCGATGCCGGTCCCATTGTCCTTGACCCGCGACACGACCATAGATTTCTGTTTCTCGTTGAGGAACTTTGCTCGCATTGGAGTATCAGGAAGGGTAAGCAAGAGAACAAGTCCCCACGCAGTAGTTACTGCTCCTCAGATGATGAACATGAGCCTCCAAGCCGCGAGTGTCGCTTTGATATAGCCAATCCCAAAACTAGCAATGCCCGCAATGACATAGCCGAGCCCAGCCCAGCCGAGCCAGATGCCCATTCAAAAAGGCTACTCTGCGCGGGTATAGTACATATTGAACAAGAGCATCCTGCCGGGGTTAATGGAAGCTTCTAACACGCCGAGTAAAGTCCGGACAGCAGCAAGACTAGAGAAGTTCATCCCAGCCCGTGGTACATTAGGATGATGCCCCAAAGGATTACCTGTGAGGTTTTAGATCAGTGAGGTTGAAGATAATACCAAGGCTGGCTTACAGTGCCCGACATGAACCGATTAATAGGTAAACGCTGCATTAGGACGTTTGTGGGGAACTCCCATATCATATACCCGAGATAGAAGATGGCGCTTGCCCATGAATATTCCGTTTCCTTAAGACTGAGGTCTTCCTGGAGGCTGAAAACGGCGGCGTAGCTAAGCGTGTTCTTGTCGATGGATTGTAACGCATAATACGTAATGCAAAGAAGCGGCATTGGTCGGAGGTCAATCTTCTACCTCAAAGCCCTCGCTTCTTCTGCGGTGATGTCGTCGTTGCTATCGCGATAAAGATTCAGAGCTTCAGAAGTGGATATGTCGTTGATTGTCCCATCCTTCATGGAGCCAGGCTTGGACACAAAAGCGTCTGCCGCTTCTTTTTCGTGTGACATGATCAAAGTATTCCCTATAACGAAAGCAAATAATTTGACTAGGTTTCATTGAAAATTGACAACAACCGCTGAGTCTTTATACTTGACGCCTGCCTTCCGTGGATGATGGGACTTCCCTGTCTTTCCAACGACGCATATCTATTCCGTGGCAACCAGACCCACTGGCCCCAGACCGAAAGTTCACACCCCGCTCAAGATCAGCAAATTCCTCGACATCTTCGGCCACGACGTTTATCAAAGCCGAAGATTACGACGTTCCATTCCCATAACGTTTTCCGGGGCTTGTCCGTTACGACCTTATCTACTCCGCTGGAAACTCGCATAACCGGGAAAACATGGGTGCCGGATATCATCACGCTCCGAGACTGGGTACATAAAACCATCTTGGTCTCGTGATGGAAGGCTTAAGCTTGCGTTATCTTACACGTTGGTTCTAGGTGCATTGCCTGTTTGTCTCAAAAATGGGCTCCAATCATCCTTACCAGGCGCTTGACATTGATGAGCGTGTGAAAAGGGTCATAGCCCAAACACCGCTCATCGATAGCCACAACGACCTACCACAACAATCGAGGGCGTACTTTCATGGAAATATACACAACAATGAGAAATTAGACCTAGAAAAGGGCTTTGAGCGTGGTATAATGAACATTCCCTGCCTCAAACAGGGTAAGTCAGAGAAACAAGTCACCTATGTCCTCGGTTTCGGTCACAGTAAATAGACTAACGCTCGTAGGTGCCGTTGGAGGCGAGTTTTTGTCTGTTTGTGTACCATGTCTGAGATCTGCGGAGAACTTCTCTACCTTGGAGTATTCAGACATGGCTCGCGATGCAATTGAGCAGATCGACCTAACTCTTCGTCTCGTTGAGTCGTATCTGGAAACATTCCAACTTGTTAGCGAACCGCACGAAGTGAAAAAGGTTTATGCATCCGGGAAAATTGTCTGCTCGATCGGTATTGAGGGACTACACATGACTGGGAACAGTATCGGGATTATTCGAGCCTTTTACCGACTGGGGGTGAGATACGTAAGTCCATTACCTGCCATCGACTGTTTTGGCACACCGACGGAGTTGATTAGTGCATCTTGACGCATGTGTGCAACAACGTGTTTGCCGATTGCTCGACGTCAAAGATTGGACCGGTCCACGGCGGCTTCTCTGAGCTAGGAAGAGCTGCAGTCGTCGAAATGAACAGACTTGGTATGTGATACACTTCTCAACCCTCGAATTATACTTACAGTGCTGGTAAGGCATGATTGTGGATATTTCCAATGTTTCCGAGGACTGCGCAAGACAAATGCTGAATCTATCTCGGTCTCCAATCATGCTCTCCCACTCCAACGTGAAGGGCGTTTTTGATTGTCCTAGAAACGTCCCCGATGATGTTTTAGACATGGTACCTGCGAATGGAGGTATCGTTATGGTCACGTTCGTCCCCGAGCACGACCAAGCGGCGAAAGGAGGCGAAGATAGACATGGTGATTGACCACATCTTCTACATCGCCAACCGCATCGGCTGAGACCACGTTGGACGAGGATCGGACTTTGATGGAATTACAAGCGTCATTCCCGGACTGAAAGATGTTAAATGCTGTCCGCACTTGCTTAAGGCGATTCTAGACCGTGGCGCAACAGAATAACAACTGGCAAAGGTGATTGGAGAGAATATCTTGAGGGTATGGGAAGGAGTTACGAAGATTCGTGACCAGATGAAAGAAGCAGGTATTTTGCCCGTTGAAGATGTTTGGAGATATGATGGCTATTATCATATGAAAGACGCTGATCCAGAAGATAAGCTGGGATTAGATTGGTATAGTGTGCCGCCTCCTGAGGAGGGTCTTTATCTTTCAGATTAGAACTGTGGCTGGCAATATGATGAGCAAATATCCTTCTTGGGCTGATGCGCAACACAGTCCAAGTCACCCGGTGATATTATCTTACATGCATACAAGCTTTCAGCCTATTGTTTGGGAACACGTGGCCTTCCATAATCCTAAATTCTGTGACGTCTCAACCATCGCCCACATGCAAATGCTTCCATATCCTATTACATGCAATTATAAAGGTCAGTTGTGAGTAATCTGAACATTTAAGTTGCTCGGAGCTGCATTGACGGCGTCTAACGACAACGCAGACATCTCAAAAGACTACAGTTAAACCCAATTCACGTTGTCAAGACTTGTTGCATCTAAAGGCTAGGATCAATGGGGTAAAAGCTCTTGATTTTTGTCTATCCTAGCGGGAAAGGAAGGTCTTTAAATATATGATTTGGTCCGTAGGAAGGGATAGGAATCGTGTTATCTAGAGCGATGAGAAAGGAAGGGAAACGTGTCATCTAGGATGACTAGGTTATTGAGGGCATTAAGGTTCGTAACTAGGTTGTTGAGAGAGGTCAAATTGATCAACCTTTGTAAGACCATCGGGCCTAGGAAGCTTGTCATGTGGGGGAACCTTGTGATGGCTAATGCAATGTGACAAGACTCAGCTATCCATAAGAAGAGTCTCATCACTTTCGGCCACATAACTCTATTATCAATACTATTCCATCTACCAATTTGGACCGCAAACGTCATTACGGACGCTCGCATCATTTCCGACTTGAATACTCTTCCACCGAGCATTCTGCAATAAATTGCCCTTGCTAGATCGTTGAACGAAATATCCAATATCCGTAGCTCTATCCGCCACCACATCTTCTAGCATGATAAGCGTTACAAGGAGACCAAAAGACTGAAACAAGTCATGCCCTTCTTGCTCTAGTAAACCTCGCAACACGGGTTGTAGACTGGTTTTGTCTCTGTCTCGTTCATGAGTGATTCCATATCGCCTCTGATTCTAGAGCCGAGGGGAGCGAGGACGATGATATTGATAGGTTGCAAAAGTTCATTCCCAAAGGACACATGAAGGTCGTGGTACGGTGGTACCAGGAAGGTTGGCTGGTTAAGTCGCAGGTCATGCCTTTGCACGCGACATGATATGAGATATACATTGGTTCTTCTACTACTTTTCTTCGATATTTCTGTTTTTTTTTACATTACGGCGTGTTAGTCTTTTCATATTTCAACTCATCATTATAAGACAATTGTTTTCTGTCTACCAAACGTAATGACGGCACATTTCCTCATACGTGCACTGTCAACAATCTTGGGAAAACACGACGACACTTCAGTATTGACTGGTTGTCCCCTCTGATTCCCAGTGAACAGTAACCCTTCATTTTAGATCTTATCTATCCATCCCTCTCCAGTCCCCCTTCTCCTTGCCACTTTAGTCCCGAACATAAGGAGCGATCCCATCACCAGAGACATCCCCGCCAAGACCTGTGCACCCTTGTACCCTCCCCCAGCGCTCTCAATAATTACACCAGCAACAGGCGGGCCAGCCAACACCGCAAATGCCAGAAAAGCAAACGCAACATCCAAACGCATACCCACCTTTCGCACATCTGTGGTCAATGAGGCAACTCCTGCTGGAAATAAAGCCAACGAGGGGAACCGACTAGGGCGTATACGATTGTCCAAGTGTACATGCCTCCAGGGGAACGAACACCGATCCAGCCGAGGTAGCAGATGCCACCCGCAAAAATGGTGATAATGACAAGATTGACAGGGCCAAAAGAATCGGCAAGACGAGATGGGATTATGCGTCCAAACAAGCTCACCCCGTTGAAGACGAGAAGGATATTGAGAGACTCTTTATAAGAGAACTCGGGACTGATACCGTCGCGGCTGAACTGGGACATGTAGTAGAGAGCTGTAGAGGTACCCGAGTATGCCTAGGTTTTTCAACAGTGTAAGAAGACATCATCATCGAATAATAAGGAGGAGGAAGACTAACGAAAAAGCCTCCAAGCGCGTACAAGGCGAAGTCCGGCTCCTTGAGGGCAGATAGGTCAACCGTGGGGCCCGCCTTATACGGTTTTACCCGAGACCTAGCAACGACCAAGACTATAACCATCGTCACGGCCTGCATGGATGCAATAGTTCGTAAAGCCCAGCCGAATCCCACAGAAGGAAGTAGTTGCCGTGCCATGGCGGGATAGATCAAGCCTCCAGTGACATTACCACTAGTTATTATGCCAACCACCAATGTCCTCCGTTTAGAGAAATAAGTTGATGTGACGGACATCATCGGGCAACAGAGAAATTCCACCACGAGACCGAATGCGACCCCTTGGCTCAGCATCAACTGCCAGTAGGTGGTAGAAAACGACATTGAAAAAGCCCCCAGGAGCAGAAGTGCAGTTCCAGGGCGAGAGTGAGGCAGAAATGCCCGGCATCACTCATACGCTCGCTAACAATGGAAATAAAACAGCCGAGGAAGCTCTGAACAGAACCTATTCATGAGATCTTGGAGGCCGAGATGTCGAGATAGTCGGTAGAGTAAGCCTGGAAAACACCAAACGAGTTCATCCCTCCCCAGGTATTTGCGAGAAGCACGTGAGCGCATATGCCTGATGGTGTGTCAGTTTAATTCACTAGTGACTAGACCAACGCTGTGAAAACAAATACAGAGACTCATTTGATGTTCCATCACGTTAGATCATCATAGAGTGTGCAGATTTGTAGACCGAGCAAGGGTGAGAACTTAACAAGTTGCATGCTAGTAATATAAAGTAAATAAAGACATAGATTGGAGTTAACTAACACATTGACCATGCCATGATTCCGCTTTCTGGTAGTGAATCTATACTGGGACTCGTGCTCAAGGATGTGCTAGTCTCTAAGCCGTTATCTCGTGCCGCTCCATTCTCCGGATCGCGAGGCTGCCCAGGTTCACTATGTTGTTGCATCGTCATAGTTGGAACAAAGTTATGAAACCACACCAACAAGTTCAAAGGTAGTAAGCAATATCGGTAGAGAGAGGCTTTGGGTTTTTAACGCCGTGAAAAAAAAAAAAAAAGAACAATAGAGGGCTGGATAAGCATGACGAGTATGAAGATTTTTCTCTGCTTCTCTGAACGCAGGGTAATACCATGCAACGAACCAGATTGAGGATATCTAGGATTGGCAGGTGGACCTGGAGACGAGGAGACTGAGAGAAGAGACGACAAAATTGTGCTTATTGTGTGCGGGAAGTCGACAGTCGACAATGCTTTGTCGACGTAGATGAAAATACAATAATTGTATGGCATCTATCCAAAGGTTCTTGCCACAAAGCGCTTCGGAAGGGATGCCCAGAATCATCGACAAGATCCTCATAAATATTAGTATCAAATCTATGTGTTAAACCCAGTAGGTTGGTAATGTGCCTATCCACCTCACACAAGCGTGGCCCAATTGTTGAAAATCGGCCATGCGAACAGAATTAAAAATGCCCCGTAGCCTTTTCGGATCCTTCTTGCCAGTCTGTCCCATCTACCAACAAGGAGTAGCCAGCACGGGACCTAGCATTTCGAGAACGGCTCTAGTGTCGCTGGGCTAGAGCATGTTGCTCGTACAACCCTTGCCCGGTAAAAGCCTCCTCCTGGCCCCTGATGCGCCCAGTGAGGCTGTCGATCCAACGGTGGTAGAAGTCGAAGTGTGAAATCGTGAGCTGTGTGTTCAAAATGTTAATATCCAGAATTCCTTCCTCCTCCATATCGATTTCCATGCGGAAACCCGATGGGAGATCGTCCCTAGATGGGGAAAACGTGGAGTTGCCTGTCGGTCGAATGGTGAGGTCAGAGCCTTCGCCATGACCATCTCGCCATCTCTTGCGACATATGCGCTGACATGCTCGCCTCCGCTAGTATGTAGGACGTCGAACCAGACAACGTTGTAGGGTCCTGCGGTTCCGTGGCCCCAGTACCAGCTGTCGACGTGGTCGGTGAAAGGCTCAACTCCCCAGTTCTCTGAGAATGCTACGGATTAGGAAAACGCCTGAATTCGCATCAAGAATCAGGAAACTCACTGTCATACATCAGTATCCAGTGAATTTTACTTCGGTGTCGTTGATCTTGTAGTACACCTCGGCCTCGGCAACGGGTATAGCGTTCGCCCAATCCACTCCAGGAGAGACGTCCATACTGAGTCCAACCATCACAGGCCCTGTGGTGTAATGTGGCAGGGCGATCAATTCGTGGTAATAAGATTGTTAGAAACAGTCCATTCATCACACCTAAGACTACACTCACCGACTTGAAGGTGTTGTTTCCCGTACTGTTGAGTTCGGGAATGTCCACAGTCATCACGCAAATACCCAAATCAGCCGAAATAATTGAAGGTACAGCCGCCCCTTGCTAACAGCTCACGACAGTGGCTTCTGTAGCGTTAGCTACGAAGCCATAGTCTGGGAACTCAGCCGTAGACAAGGAAAAGGATACAAAGAGCATATCGTCGGATGCACGGTTGCTGGACACAGAGCCACTGTGAGGTGCTGAGAGGAACGTAATGCCAGTGTTAGACTTCAAATCTTTCGAGACAACATCGAAATACCACCAGTCGTAAGCCGTGTTGTTGGTCGGTCAGACTTTGGGTCCGTCAAATCCCCGAGCCGAGCTGATGAAAGCCCCAATAATGGACCCCTTGAGAACGGCTCAAAGCCGTCTTGATTGTCAATGATTTTTTGGAGATGCTTCAAAATTATTTTGTAGTCCATGTAACTGTCGAACAGTTTCGCAGTGTAGCTGCTCACCTGGTCGTATTCGAGGGCCTTGGAGAGCTTGTTGTGTGACCAATGAACAAATGACTTTTTTGACCTGTACTTTGTCAGGATGGCCCAAGTACGCTGCGGGCACTTGGAAACCCTCATTGGGAACGCGGCGGCGGCTGCAAAGACGAAGTCGGCAACCCAAAGTGTTGTCTCTGTTTTCTTGGTTAGTTATCTTTAGTCTAATCAAGGCAGAAAAGGAGCAGACGGACCATCTTTGACTTGACCACCTCCAATCCATGCAATACTGACATGACTCTCGGTGTTTTTCAACACGGCGGCGAGGTTGGAGGAAGAGTCGGAGCCGTGGGTGTTGAGAGTCAACTCCGTAGCTGCCGTCTTCTCCTTGGAAACAATGCCCGACTTGATGGCTTTGACTATGGACTCAACTTGAGTCCTATCGAGAATCTTGAGGGAGATGATGCCCGTGAACTCTCCGCCTTGGATGAACCCCGAGATGTAAGAATCTCCGTACGACTTGTTGAAGAGCGTGGACCCGGGCTCGATGCCGTCAATGTTTCTGAAGCTCCGCGTTTTCTTTTATGACTGTTGTCTGATTGGTTACTTTGACGGTCATGACAATGTTGAGGTCAGCGGACTTGAAGGTAGTTTCATCAATGGTCGAGCTTGAGCCGCTAACAGAAACGGTGCCTTTTTTGATGGATGAGCAACACGAGGTATTCATGCCCTCCACCACGTCACTGAGTTTCTCGACGACGATTCTGGACGAGTAGGAGACAACCGGAGAAGGTTAGACGAGGATGGCATCTCTAGTTTGTCGGAGTATGCCCCTGAGCAGGACTCTCGATGGTCTTTGTATGGTTCCGTTCACCGCGCTCGGCAGACTTGACCAGAACGGTTCCATCGATACATAGCTCATGAGCTGTAAAGAATATTCGGAACATGACCCCATCAGTATTAACAGAGGGCACCCACTGTAGGAATTAGAGCTGCAGATGCAATGTTAGCTTATGAGGACAGCGAGAGTGAACTGCACATCTAAAGTACCCTTGCCCAATGCGCATGGCATCATTGTAGGGGGCTAGTATCATACTCATGGCGAATCGTAGTAGGCATTGTAAATTTTGAAAGAACGGTTTTCCTGAGCACAACAAAGTGATGAGCAGCAAGTGATGGGCAAGGTCCCGGTCACTCTGTATCAGTTACGGGAAACCAACCAGGCTCCACCGCCACGTGCCAACTATGTTTGTCAAGAAATAGGCGCTTGGTCGAGATATCCATTTCATACTTAGTAGCTTAGAAGTCATCACGAAGTGTCAATTCTCGTGGCATTGGGATCTTGCGAAGATGGAAGTACGTTGTCAGGTCTGAGCTGTGGTCTCTGAGTATGTGAAGCTGGCCGTCTTCCACACCGCCATTTTCTTTCACTAGAAAACAATACAATTCCAACTCATCTTTGCACCTTCCTTCACACCATTTTTACACCTTTTACTTATCCTTAGGTCTTCAAAATGAGTACCAAACCAGATATAACGCAAACTACTGCGAGTGAGTGCTTCGTGCTTCATCAACCAGAACGCTGTTGGGAAAGCACCCAGTCTTGCGTCGCGTTGTCTCAAGACCATGGGGATTCCGGGACTTCTGGGACTTCTGGTACTTCTGAGTCCAAGGCAGACATCAAGACACATACCGCAGTCACTGAAAAATGAGGCAATGGCGTGAGTGATGGATCCAAGGAAGACAAAACAGCAATGGAAAAAGAAGAGAAGCC
Organism: Neonectria magnoliae; assembly: GCA_037954305.1. Taxonomy (NCBI): domain Eukaryota; kingdom Fungi; phylum Ascomycota; class Sordariomycetes; order Hypocreales; family Nectriaceae; genus Neonectria; species Neonectria magnoliae. The sequence goes on along the minus strand of JAZAVK010000054.1, from coordinate 202,088 downwards.
AATTGCAGCTGAGGATCTCGCCTACTCGCGACGTCCAACTGTCAGGATATTCTCGTCTTTATTCGGTGTGGAGGCAGATGATGGACTTACACACGCCGCCGAGCACAAAAGTGATCAGATACCACGTCTTGGTCTTGATCATCTAGAAAGTGTGGAGAAGGGTGGCGACGACGAAAATAATGGTGAAAACCACTGCGGCTCCGAGGGATGGTTCATAGCGTTAGAAGGCATCTTTGTAGTTGGGGCCGCAAGATGAACATATGCCGTTCTCTAGGTAGCTAGAATAGAGTGTGAGAAATTTGAATGAGATATAGAACAGGAAAGAAAGGATGATGCTGAACGAAAGATTAACACCAGGACTGCAACCAGGCTTCTTTTTAAGAAATAAAAGGCATCTTGTGCTCTTTAGGTTTTCATCCTCTATCTACGTAGATTGCTCTGACGCTTCTTGGCGTTGAAGCACCACGCACGCAACAGCCTCTTACAGGCTGACAGCGCAACTCACAAAGCCACTTGCAATTGTCTGAATGCGAGTATTCGGGTTCGCTCCCCGTCGCACCGGCGCTTTCGCACGTGCTAGCACAGCCCAAGAAGCTCTGGCTGCGCGTCAGAGAGTGTCTCTAAGCCTTCAAGCCCCACCATCACGCGTGTTCGTAACTTCGCTCCTTTAATCTGAGAGAGCAGACATATCAAATGCTGCCTTTGTCTCCCACTGGACCACAACACTGGACGTATCTCAGCATCGTCTACACCAAAAGCCGCGTGTTCGGGTTGCTGCAGCGTCTCTCGTACTAGACTCTCCCCCTTGCGTCTTAGCCGACATACCTGCTCGGCGATCTCACACCAAGTCGCGTTCAGAGAATGTAAACGCCGGAAAGTCAAGGTATCTACTCCCAGTCCACCAAAGGCATCCTACTAGGTCGAATAAGCTCACTAAGTTCTTGTGTGGCAGTGCAGCGAACAGCGCCCAGCCTGTTTCAACTGCACCCGTCACGGCTCCCAGTGCAGCTATTCCGGCGATCCCAAAGGCACGTTGAACCTCGACAGTCTCAGCAACCCGGCGTCTCTGAGTCTCCCTGGATCCAGTATCAGAGTCCCGGGGCGGCAGAGGTCAGGCCGCTGATAATACGGATGCCAGCGCCAAGCAAGACTTTCACTCGCTCAACATTGCGACTGACGTGGTGAGGACTACCGACACTGGCGGTGAATTCGGGGGTCTCGCTCGTGGTGGTCGGGAACTAGAGCTGATGCATCACCACTCCATCAACACGTGTACCAGCTTGGCGCACCGCGACGATGTACGCCAGGTCTGCAGGGTTGTCATCTCACAGAAAGCATACAATCATTCATCATGCACGGTATTCTAGCAGTCAGCGCACTGCACAAATCACTCCTCATTCCGAGCATGCGTCAGGAATACCTCACTGTCTCAGCCCACCACCAGATGCCAGGCTCGGAGGATTTCACGATCCGTCTACGTCAAAGTCAGCCAAGATAACTGGAAGCCGATCTTCTCATTTGCAGCAATACCCATCCTCCACGTCTGCCTGTTGCCGGCGAGATGTGAGCATCTTACTCTTACAGAATCAATCCTGTCCATTCCCGAACATATCAGGGGTATGCGATCCTTCCTCAGTCCGTTCTTCAAACACATCGTCAATACCAGTTTCGCTCCGTTACATCACGGCATCTGGGCCAGCCCCCATGGCGAGTTTATACATGGCGAAGGGTACGTAAAAGCAACACTGAAGCTCCCGGGGTCTGCGTCCCACATCTAATCGATATAATAGTATCGAACCATTGCTTGACCAAGCATGTCTTCAAGGGACACATTCGAAGCCCTTCGAAACCTAAAACCTATCTTCGATGACCAACAACTGGAAATGCGAAAGATTACTTTAAGGCCATTACAGGCCTCGAGAGCTGCGCAACACAGCTTGCTCGGAGCGGTATGAATGTTGATAGCGGGATGGTTTTGCTGTGGCCATACATCATCCCAGAGCGGGTTTTGCATGATATAAAACTGCGGGCCTCGCTCGCACTCCCTTCTACTGGCTTACTTTTGTGTCTTTTGGGAAATCCTAGAAAGCCGTCTGCAGTATCTCAGGGGCTGGGCGGAGCAAGTCCTGGTGATCATTGACCTCCACCTGGCCCACCACCCACAGCTAGCAGGCTTAATGAAGTGGCCGAAGAGGGAGGTACCTGGTTTGAACCTTTTTTTCTTTTTTCTTTTCTTAACCAGAGGTCGCATACGAGGGGTCAAGTTGCAGGGCTGAGAGGCGATGGTCCGAAGACGAAGTAATAGGAAGAAGTCTATGAGATGGACAATCAGTAGATAGCATCGTGCACATTGTTAATACACCCTCCCAGAATTTCTCGTTCCACGGCACATCATAAAATAGAGAAACTCATACTTCGCCATGGGATGGGTTTCGGAAGCGCGCGAAACTAGTTCGAAACGCCAACTCCAGGATACTCAAAGAAGGAAAACACCAACAATGGGCAGGTATACCTCGGAAAATTGACTATAAATATGGAAAGAACAGATAAGTACTATGATACGTTAAAATACAGCTATCAAATCGAACTCTTCTGAATGCTTTTGCTATCATTGCTCGGGTCTAGCCACGCCCACAAACCCGACAATCGTCATGGATGCCGATGGCATACATGTTGGCGTGAGAAGACGTTTCCCATTTCCACCTTGGGATGGTCGTCTGATAAACCAGATAATCAGCTTCTTCAGAAACCCGCTCATACCAAGAGTCTCGATTCCTCCTCGCATCGACACCATCTTTTCAGCCGCCTGCGTATGTTGTTGCTCTGCGGCGAGGTCGCCAGCTAGCGTCTAGTTGTTTGTGTTAGCAGGCGCTTTTGTCTGACGTATCATACCTTGCAAATGGGGACAAGGAGCACAAACAGCTTCAGACGCCAATGCGAGCGTTTTCGTAATGGTTGCATCGCTAATCATGTCGCCTTCATGTTCCAAAGCGGATTTCAGTGTTGTGATGCACTGGCCCTTGTACTGCAGCGCAAGCGTAGCATAGAACTCCTCGTGTTGATAATTGGAGAGGGTTCGACAAGAGGCAAGGAAGAGAGTAGCAAGCATTCCGGTATCTGTTGCAGCCAACCGGACCCAATGTGTTGCCATGCCTTGGCGGAAGTCGACTTCATCTGATAGAGTTCTCAAGGGATAGCAAGTGACGACATGAAGTACTACATGTCGCACAACTATGAAATGTTAGACCGGATCTGGAGCAAGCGATTATTTCTCAGGCAGTAGGGCCCGATAAAAAGCCAGTTTTAGGGTGGAGATGGCATACAGTGATCAAGCAGAAAGTTTTCCATTTTGGTGACCTTGCGGACAAAGCTGTCAAAGGGATCGGTTCTTCCCGCGCCGAGTGCGGTTATTATGGAACCCGTAACAGCTGTCTTGGGCTGCTGAGGGTGTTCTGGCCGACCAAGAGCCTCTTTGGCTTTGTCGTTTTGGTATTGGACAACCCTCTTCTGCCGGACATGAGCATTCTTGGCAGCATGAGACCGGACTCGACGCTTCCACGACGCCGCATCTTGGGGATGAGATAACTGAACAAATTGAAACGCGCCTTTTCGTGAGGTGTCCATCCTGATCGTTATGGCTCTGCCGTAGCTTAGTAGTACCTTGCCAAGCGATGCGTATTCCTGATCTGAAATTCCGGAGATTCGAGCCTAGCTCTCAGCCAGCCAACGAGTGGAGGCCCTGTTGTCGATTACTTAGATGGGGTAGAGAATAGACTGCCGGCCCGTTTAAGCGAGGTTATAGGAGAGATCCAGGCAGATAGTCGAGTTGGAAAGGAAAAGGAGATGGGGCTTCCTCCGTTGTCTGTTGAGAAGTCCATGAGGCGAGCGGAGTTAAGCGGACTAGGTGTAAGGTAGCGTTGCAATGTCCGTTCCGAACTCCGCCCAAGCAAAGTTCTAATTAGGCCGCATTGGGAAAATGCGAGTCTTGGCATTCGAGACGGCGCCACAATTATCAAGCCACTTCACCAAAAGTAGCAAATGTTCTTCTCTGGATCGTGACTGTAAGGCGAAAACCGGGCTTAAAGCGATTGAGAACTAGGGTTCACGTTGATAATAGTCGTAAAGGCATGGCTGGTTCGTTTGAAAGTTGTGCCGAGACTGACAAATCCAATTTATGATGTCTTCTGTTGTGTTTTACTTAAAGGACGCTCGCCCGTTGCTTGTAGTTGTTGGTATCGACACGCAGAGATCACTTCCACCTTTTCTATGACCTACATCGTACAATTTTCGCCCACCGACACATCTATTTCTCTTGAACGACTCGGCTCTATCTGGCTTTTAGATCCTTTTATTACAGGTACCACAACGCTTAGTCGTTGCAATTTGTCAACATGACCAAAGGATGGAATCCTCGCTCAGACATGCCGGACATGAAAGGGAAAGTAGCGGTGGTGACAGGCGGAAAGTATGTTTTATCTTTGCGCCTGATATAAGCTATGAATGAATGCTAACTGGCCTCAGTGCTGGCATAGGCCTTCAGACAGTGAAGCATCTAGCCATGAAGGGAGCCAAGGTCTACTTTGCCGCCAGATCTGAGGCAAAAGCAGCATACACCACCGATTATGTCTTGTCGCAAAGCACCGACGTCTCTAAAGACCAGCTAGTATGGCTAAAATTGGACCTGAGCGATATGAAAAGCGTGATGCACGCAGTGGACGAGCTCAAAGCAAAGGAGCAGGCAATCGACATTCTAGGTGTGTACCCAAAAGCGGCTATAATCCCGCGCCGAACAGTGCTCGCTAATTCACTCAAGTGAACAACGCAGGGATACTCATGAATGGGTTAGAAACCACAGACGCTGGGTGGGAAATGGTTATGGCGGTTTGGTACGAGCCCCATTCGCATATTCTGGGAGCGCTGCTGACATTTTCAAGCCACATTGGACACTTTGCGTTCACCAACGGCATTCTCCCGCTACTGAAGAAAGCCGCCTCCCGCCCAGGATCGGACGTGAGAATCGTCACTGTCTCGTCGGCTGTCACCTCCGTCTTCTTTCCGCCCAATTACCAATTCGACTTCACGTCTCCCGCGTTCCTCTTTGGCACCCTGCCTTACGAACCTTGGCAGTGGCGCTACCTCCAGAAGCACTTGTTTACTGTCGACATGATGCGGTACAGCCTAGCTAAGCTGGCGAACCTCCTTTTTGCCCAGGAGCTTCAACGTCGCCTGGACGAACAGGGTTCATCGATCATCTCACTCTCCGTGCACCCAGGAAGTGTTCGGAGCGCCAATGCTCTCGACATCTTCAGTGGCGTTCTGAAACCTGTCATGCGCCGGGCGATGGTGACTGAGGATGAGGGTTCTTTCACTCTTTTGTTCGGGGCGGCAGCCAAGGAGGTACGAGAGAAGCCTGACGCGTTCAAGGGAAAGTATATGGAACCGGTTGGAGAGGTAAAGGCAGCACACATTGTGGCGAACGACAAGAAGCAAGTCCAGGGGCTGTGGGATAATACGTCGAAGGAAGTGAACAAATATCTCGTCAAGAAAGGATACGCGCCACTATTGAACTGGTAAGTACATATGGTGTTAGGAGATAGTAGTATGGTTAAGGTTGCTATGTAATATCGACTCTTGTGAAATTAGACAGAACACAGGACATTTCCCTCCTAACAGCATGGACCAAACTAGAACTGCCAAGTGAATCCTAGTTTAGAGCACTACCCGCAGGAGCTAAGTGCCTTCGGTCACTTAGCTCTAGCGGGTAGCTTATTAAAGCACTGATAGATCACAATACTATTCAGGACTCGATATGCTGTCTATCTATGCTGAGGATCTCTTGTCAGATTGTTTACACTTTTGCTTATACCCAGAGCAGTGCTTATGTTGCTCCACGGTTATGAGTCCGCGAGGCAAGAGCTAGAGTAATTCTCATCCGGCACCCTTAACCGCAATCAGCTTCCAAAAGCCAATGAATCCCAGTTCCTGGTCTCTGTGGATAACCGGGTAATCTAATTAGCGCATCGAGCTAGTGCATATAGAGAAAGCGCTTATTCAGGATCAATGAGGGCATCGAGCTAGTACGCATGGAGAAAGCGCTTATTCAGGATCAATGAGGACAGTGAACTCAGGTATAGTAAGCATGAGATACGCTGTCTGCTCTAGGTATATATTGTGGAGTTTCCCACGCGTGTGTCTCTATGGAGAAGCGGTCAGTTTATTTTACTTGACGCACGGTTTGCACGGTAAACCAACACGGCGATTCATCCTCTCTTTCATCACTGCGGAACGTTAACATGGTTGGATCAACTGGAGATTACACGCTAGTGCGTGGAACGAGTGCGTCATACCCATGAAGTGCGCCTCTCTCATACTACTAAAACGTATCTCAAGGCTTTATTCAACGTATGTGCTACCTCTACCACCGCCTTGGCATTTGCTCCAACGTCGTCATCTCGGCGCAGTACTTGAATGCCAACGGCCATCAGCTCACTAGGCCAGCGATCATTGCTGCCCTCCGAGTTGTGGTAGAAGCCCATCCAGCACTGTGGCACGTTTTCGTGCGGCGACCGTCGTCCAACAAGGGCCGTCACGGCCTGCACACCGCTACTCTTCGTGTCTTGGATCTTGAGCAGTGTATCGAGTATCTAGATGACGGAGACGATGTCGGTATCACTTCAGAGATCCTGGAGAGACTTCACAATGAGTGGTTGTGGACCGCTGAGGAGCCTGACCGCCCGTGGTGGAAGCTCGTGGTGAAAGGACGCAACATCGTGTTTGACTTTCACCACTCGATAGGCGATGGCATATCCGGCGTGGTTTTTCATCGCGAATTTCTCGCTGCCCTCAACTCCACATCGGCAAGCAAGCTTGGAGTTGAGCATCCTCAAAATACTATCCTGTACGCCAACGACAATGCCCAGATTCCCCTTGAGCCGACAGAGGTGTGGACGGGTAAGCCCAGCATCATCGAGATGGTGTGGACGCAACTTGTTTACTGGGCTCTCAAGCTGTTTTACGGAACTTCACGCATCTATGGCAATCTCCCGCCCTCCAAGCCTTGCCTAGCATCAGCCACTGCAGTCGCAGAGCCTCCACAACGCACCGTCACCTGCATCTCATCGTACCGCATCCCAGCGGCCAAGATGTCTCAAATCATCGCAGCCTGCCGTTCGAATCAGACTACATTCACGCCTCTCCTATTGACGATGCTCACCATCGTTCTCGGAACAGAGTACTATCCCGAAGCAAAGATTGGCTTCTCACGGTATGCTATTGATCTCCGACCGCAGCTACCTATGTCCCGTATAGGCGGCGGAACGAGCAACGGCACCATTGTCAACGCTTCCGCAAATGGAAACCACTGGCACAAATTGGGGCCGTTCCGGAGTGTCGTCACTCAGAATAACAAAGAGACGGGCTTGTCTCTTGATTCGAAAGCTGTCTGGGATCGCGTGAGGGACTACAAGCAAGAAATGACGCACTGCGTCGCTGGAAAAGCCATGAGGTCATGGATGGGAGTCACGTTGATGGGGCCAGACCTTGAGGACGTTGTGAATTCGGCCTTTCCGACCATAGGCCGTCTACTTAACCCGACCTACTTTGTATCCAACGTCGGGGCTTTTTTTGGAAACACCACCGGAGACGAGGGGGAACATGCAGGGCCTTGGCGTATTGAGGATATGCAATTCTCGTCGGGAGCTGTGAATGGCACGCAAGGTACCCATGGTGCCATCTTCCACGTTGCAGGCGTGAAGGGGGGAGACACAGTGATCAATGCAACTTATGAGGACGGCATCGTTACACGGGAGATGGCTGAAGGAATTCTAGAGCGTGTTGTGGCTGGGATCTATAGTATCGTTTGATACTCGTACGTAGTTGTCTCATTATTAGTCTATGCCTAGGATCGTATAGCATACGGCGTCGTATGTCTCATGATATAAACCTCACCAACGAGCACCGCGCAGCTAGTAGCCATCGCGATGGTGATGAGTGGAAGATTCACGCGCGCGAAGTCCAAACGCCGAACGCGTATATGGTGTTGCGCGAGATCCTTGCGCCACATCATCCCTGCCATCGAAGCGCTGAACGCCAAGGAGAAGGCACCATAGTTGACACCAATTGCCAGGGCATAGACTGCGCCCCAGTATGTGCGCTCTGCGATGGGCGTCGCGCTCGCAACGTGAATATCTGCCCATATTTGCAGGACGCGGGAGAGAAGAACGGTGGCTCCGATGTTGGTGCCCGCGAACTGTTGAATAACATCGTGTTAGTACGTAGACTAAAGACAGCCCCGTTCCTAAAGAGTAAGCCGGACTTACGTTGGAAAGCATCACTGAGAGAAAGCCCATTCCTGCGATAGCCCCGACCGTCCCAGTCTTCTCTACCCAGCGATTCCACCCATGTGCAAATACTGTGACCCAGCCAGAAGATACGAGCGACTGGACCAGGATGAATGTCGGGAAAGCGGACAGGACGAGGGAAAATGGTAGGCGGGCCACCACGGCCGACACATTGGGAAATGTTTCCTGTGACCAGTCCTGCAAGTTCTTCAGAAGGGACGCGATAGTTGGTCGTGTTTGTTCTGTCAGCGAAGAATGGACGGTTTCTTCCGCCTTCTCTCTTCCAAGGCCCTCCTCAATGATCGACGGTGTGTCGGTTGTGTTATGCTCGTCGTCGTTATTTTCCTCTTTATTCTCCAACCTCTCTGAAGTCTGAGTCCCCATTAGAACAACTGGCTTTCTATCTCGCCCGTCGTGTTCTTCGGAGTCGCCCACATTGCTCTCGCCGTGAGAGACCCGGGATGTGCCTTGGCTTTCGTGAATCGAGCCCTCAAGGTCAAAGCTACCACTCAGTTCGACGTTCGTTGTCGGAGATTGGCCAACGGGGTGGGGTTCTGAGGCTGCTCGACCCAGATCCTCATTATCTCGAGGCTCGCCACGCGTCACAATGTTGACCGGTGACGTAGCGGGCTCTGAGCCGTCTTGCTCTTCTTTCCGTGAGATCGTCGAACTGGGTTCAAGATCAACACTGCTGCTGGTAGACGCGCATCTCTGACTTTGTAGTCGGCTTTCCGCCGAAAATGTGCTTGATTGGGTTCTGATCGACTCCGCAATGTCTTGTTCTGTTGCTCGCGCCGCCTCTCGCCTAATTGCTCGTTCAGCTCGGACGCGTTCAACCTCACATCTGCCTCGCCTCGCAATCTCCCGTGTCTCATGTCGGTGAAACCATCCGAATATTGCGTCCCAACAGAGCATTACAAAAGACGCGGGCAAAGTCACCCAGAAGACAGGCACGTTGTTGAAATTAGCCGCCGTCAGCGACAATAAGACGACGAGCGTCGTGGCCATGATTAGAAGCCCGAATGCTGCGCTTAATTTGTCTAAAAACGGGTTCATGACCTCCTCAACTTGGAGAATCACAGTCGTTGACGAGTCCCACTGCTCCTCTTCATCCTCGGCAAGCATGTGCTCTAGAGTGTTGAATGGGACGTTTGGGGGGACTGGCCTTTTCGTTTTGGAAGCTTCCGGAAGTTCATACAATTCGATTCGGCGTGGGATCAGATATTCGTCTGAAAAAATAATGTATAATAGCATGGGTGCTAATACTATAACCGAAGCCATGACAGGGACGATAAGGTTCGCAGTGTACTCGGCGAAGCCGATCTGGAACGCCTGCGCAATGACGACGTTTGTCGTATTGGATGAAACGAGGATGGCCGATGCTATGTTGGCAATGGCGAACTGAGTGTGGATCCATGCTCCCGGATGTCTAAGATTCGCTGACATGCGGTTCATGTAGGCCAAGAACAGCATACCCATGTGGATGACAGGGTCGTTTCCAAAGAAGCAACCCATGGCGAAGAAGATGGCGTAGAGGAGAATGAACAGTCGATGGCCGGCTCTGCTGTGTACTTGCAGCACCTTCAAAGTGAGGTACCTGATCAATCCCGATGCGTCGATGGAGCTGCTCACGTAGCCCAAGGTAAGGGCGAAGGCTACCAGGTCCATGGGAGAGATGTTGTTAGCCCCGAGCGTGCCCTCCTTCACTTCTCTGCGACCGATGGCGGTTGTCGAAAGCAGGAAAAGGACCCCAATCAGAGGGCCGGTGTTCAGATTCACAGGGAATTTCAGCCGCACGAAATGCTTGTACTTGAGGGGTTTGTTGCCACATTCCTGCTGAGAGTCCTTCGGCTGAGGTGGTATTGCCCGTGAGTTGACCAGGCATCGTAGACATGCATCGAAAAATGGCCGATATATGTAGATTGGGACATGAAACGGGAAAAGCACAACAAGGTCTATGAACTTTTAGCGAAAGCAGTAGTCGTCGGAGAAGGGTTCGGGCCTACTACTGAGGACAAAAACCACGAGAGTGATGATTGAGCGCCATTGCGCAATGCTGCTGGTGCCAGGGTGGTCCGACATTGGGTCAGAGCAAAGATTTGAGCGTTGAGAACTTGAAAGTGATTCTAAAATCGGAGATGAACCGTTCTTCCTGATCCACGAGTTTGGCTTTGGCGGTCCTCAAAGATTGATGAAGAGTTGAGAAGCAAAGCTGTTTTCAAGCTGTGATGAATGCGCGCAGCTTATCTGTGGCAAGTGAGACGCCTAAGAGGCTGTGCGTGGGAGCCTAGAACGCTATGCAAGTCTGCCTCACATCACGAGCAGCCTATCACGATCTCTTAATTAAGGCAGTACTCGCTATGGATCTGCATGACACCCTCACTGCATATATCCTCCCCGTAGATAAGCCAACTCGATGACTGCCGCAAGACAACATGAGTGATCAGCTCAACACTGGCAGTTTGGCCTGTGTGAGGCATTGGTCATTTTGAGAGACGGAGTATAGCACGCTGCTTACGCTGTCTATCGGTGATTCCGAATCAACGCAAAGAATGGAGATTCAGTATTGAATTGATTCATTGTCAAGTGTCAAGGATGGATCGGTGCCACCAGAAATGCCGGATTCTACACTGATCAAGATGAAAGCAAATTCTGTCCATCCTCTATTCCTTCTTTAATTTGAACCTCCCTAGTTCCGCTAAAATACCTTAACCCAGTTCTAATGACAATGACGAAACTTCAGATATGGATCGCATTTGGGAACCGCCGTGGAACTACTCCACTCCACTGGATGATTCTTGTCCGCCCCAAGGATAGCGATGATTCAACGTGGTACCACATGACGGGATGCCCAACACAAGACAATGTGTACAAACTAGTGATACGGAGCTCTAAGCCAATTGACAGTCACGGTATTTCCGAACACCGCTACGTGGGCGAGATGGATAAAAAGGATGAAAAGAAGCTGAAGGCTTCTGCAAAGAAAATCCCCCACAGAGATGCCAGGAGTGAACAGTTGGAGTCCTAGAAGATCTTGAGAAGAAAGGCGTCACCCCAGCCGGAACTGCAGAGTACTGGCTTTATCAGGTCGAATCCAGCTCTTATTCTACAGATGGGTACCACGGAATGCACAAAGAGTGCGCATCATCAGCTACGGGCACCATGCTAACGCCCGCCTCCCAAGCTTCCCAGGCCCCTAACTGGGTTTGGGATGAAGCCAGCGGAGAGTATCAGTATAGGGATGCGGCTTTTGAGAGACGGATAGGGGCTTCTGAAGTCAGACAATGACTAGGCAGCAGCGTCTTGTCATTAGATATCGTGTAATATTTTACCGCCAGTCGCTCTATTTACTAATGGATCTTTACCCTCCGTCTCTCAGAATTCCCTGTCAAATTAACGCAAGCACCCACTCTTTATTCGTCTCCAGATTCAAGATGCCTGACTCTTACTCAACCTCGAGGCCAAGTCTCGCGGCGGGCGAACCACTTTACGTCGTCGAACCCCGAGAACCTCACAGTAGTACCGTTATCCTCCTCCACGGGCTTGACTCCAATGGGAAAAGGTTTGGAGCAGAACTGTTAGACACTGGTCTCACGTCTCTGGTCGCAAGCTCACAGAACTGCTTCCTCAGGCCCGCTTCGTTTTCCCTACTTCGACGCGTCGTCGCTCCAGCGCATTTCGCCGATCGATGCTCACGCAGTGGTTCGACATCGCTTGCCTTGCAGACCCTTCTTACCACGGGGAACGATAGGCGGATGGACCAGCCGAGTCCGCTGGAGAGATCCGGGAGATTATAGCGGCTGAGCCCCAGAAAGTGCCGCCCCAGAACCTCATCATCGGGGGGCTGAGTCAAGGCTGCGCCATGTCACTCTCAGTACTGCTGTCTTTGGAGCACCCAATTGGGGGTTAAATTGGAATGAGAGGGTATCTCACATATCAATCCGAATTCGAAAATACTACAAAGCTGGCAACAGTCCTTTTGAGGAGCCCGGCAAGGCGCAGGACGCAAGTGCAAAAGCCGCCGCTGTCAAAGTCCAGACACTGCAGAGAGATCTTTTGCGTCTTGGTTCCTTGGATCGCCCTTCGCAAGGAAAGATAGCAATGCAGACCCCCGTTTTCTTGGCCATGGGGAGGCAGATGGGAAGGTGCCGTGTGTGCTGGGAGAGGGCGCATCACAGAGTATTTGAATCGGGCCAGGAATCTCCGTCCCGTCAATACAACATGTCGTTTGAGCTCCATATGACTGCGAGCTCCTTGTGAAACGGCTCTAGAATCTTGTCCACTGCCTTGTCTAGACTCCACTGACCCTCCCACTGAGGCCGTAACAAGGCCTTGCTATATTCCCAGTACGTGGGGTATCAACCCGATAGCTCCCAATCAAGGATAGCCGTGAATCCCGCCTTCTCTGGGTCTCGCGATTATCGGCTTCATAGACGTTCTCCTTGATCATCATGAGGAGTTATTGGCCGACGTGTAGAGACAAAGACTTTGTGACCAGCTAAAACCGTAGAACGAGGTATATGCGTAGCATCATTCTCTACCCTAAAGGATCCATCGGTGGCTCACCCAGTTGCACACACTTAGTCCTTACCATCTCGCGAAGAAACGAAGCATAGCGAACCAAGTATCCTCTCAATTAAAGACTTTATTATTGATCCTTGAAGAATGAGGCGTAATGTACAATGAGAAACCATAGCTATGATAACCGTGATTAACATGCTGAACATCATGACTTGAATCCTTATCTGTAAATATTTCTTAAAATCGTGACGATAATTCCGACGACAATAGGCTCCTCACGACACGCGTAGCAGGCAAAATTGCTATGTACGCGATCAGCTTACCTTGTTTGGTAATTGCCTGTCGTCTGTAACTTTGCATCCTTGCCTTGGCGTGATATTTAAGACTGTTGAGAACAGAGTAGCACAGGCTGGGAGGCCGACGAAGGCAGTGTGGAGTTCCGAAATTATGTTTGTTCCAATCTGTGCTGAAACCTGGAGGTTTAGATGAAACAAAACTCCGAATCCACCTTGCATTTTCCCACGAATCATTATTAGCGTAAGACAATAAAACGGGCAATTCAGCCGTTTCTCTCCATTGTTTCTCGCTTTCAGTGAGACAAGCCCCCCCAGCCAACGCCGTGCCGTCAAAGCCGTGCCAAGTCAAGAACTTGGCGATCTGCCGTTCAGATAAATTCGTCCTACTTCAAGGGAGGTGTTCATGGATGTTGGGCCCGCCGGATTCGTAGATCCCTACGACGTGGTACTCGAAGGAGCCTCATCGATTGCTATTTGAACGTCGGGCTGGGCGTTTCCAAGCCACAATACCATATCTAGTTGAGCCGTTCCTTACATTACTTCCGCTTTTCATTCGTTTCAACAGACCGATAACCTGGTGTTTCGTCTGCTTTCTATACACAATCCACACAGACACAGACACCAACCAACACTTGTTCCGCCATCCTCGCCATGAAGACCTCTGTCGTTCTCGCCTCCGCTCTGGCGGCCATCGCCTGCACTGTTTCCGCCGATGGCGTCCAGGGCACTCCCGAGGGATTCGCCTCCGAAGTCACTGGTGGTGGCAGCGCTGAGCCCGTGTACCCGACCACAACTGACGAGCTCGTCTCGTACCTCGGCGACGACCAGGCCCGTGTCATCATTCTCCAGCAGGAGTTTGACTTCACAGGCACCGAGGGCTCTGCTACGGAGACCGGTTGCGCACCTTGGGGAACCGGCAGCGCGTGTCAGCTGGCCATCAACCAGAACAGCTGGTGTGACAACTACCAGAAAGATGCTCCTAAGGTCAGCGTCACCTACGACAAGGCCGGGTCTTCCGGAATCGCTGTCGGCAGCAACAAGTCCATTGTTGGAAAGGGAGGCTCTGGTATCATCAGGGGCAAGGGTCTGAAGATCACCAGCGCGCAGAACGTTATTGTTCAGAACATCCAGATCACTGAGCTCAACCCCAGCCTCGTCTGGGGTGGTGATGGCATCACCCTCAATGACGTCGATCTCGTCTGGATCGATCACGTTAGAACCTCGCTTATTGGCCGTCAGCACATTGTTCTGGGCACTGATGCCGACAACCGTGTCACCATTTCCAACTGCAACATTGACGGTACCACTGAGTGGTCTCCTAACTGTGACACCTACGCCTATTGGGGTATCTACCTCGGTGGTTCCAGTGATGTAAGTCTTCTTTTTGCCAGTACCGCCAGTCAAGGTTGCTCACAATGTTCTACAGAAAGTCACTCTCAAGAACAACTACATCCACCACACCTCCGGTCGCAGCCCCAAGATCACCGGAAGCACCGTCGTGCACGCCGTCAACAACTACTTCAGCGACATCAAGGGCCATGCCTTCGAGATCGACTCCGGCACCCAGGTCCTCGCCGAGGGCAACCTCTTCGAGAGCGTCGACACCCTTGTTGAACCCCTTGACGGCTCGCTCTTCGTCCCCGACAGCGACAGCCCTGCCTGCTCCAGCGCCCTCAGTCGCTCTTGCGAGGCCAACGGCTACACCAGCTCCGGCACCTGGACCGGCACTGATTCTGGCGTCCTTTCCAGCTTCTCCGGCTCCACCATTGCTTCTGCCGAGGCTTACACCTCCATCAGCGGTCTGGCTAGCAGCGCCGGTACCACTCTGTAAGGGGGATACAGCGCGTAGGAAGGATGAACCCTGATCTGGATTACCGCTTGTTTTGTATATATTATTTGCTCGCATGGTCGAGCAGCTACATAATACCTCCTACTGTTAGAACTAGGGTGTCGCACCGAGCTTTCAATAGACGAATCTAGCCGTGAGGCTACAAGCAACAAATGATTCAAAACAGCCATGTTTTCCACCCGTGCTACACGAGTTACGTGCCCAGTCATAAGGACTGAGCCCTCGTCAAGCATTCATCATAGAAGCACAGAGGCGCCGCAGGCCTATGCGTGGATCACCCGGCTTAGTGCTGGTAAGCTAGTTTGCGGGAACACCCGATCATTTCAACCTAGCAGATCTCAGATGTTCCTTAACCTTTACCACGTACAGTAGGGTAGGACACTCATAGTTGTACTCGGAATCGATAGCCTTCCGGTCAGGGTAGCATTGTGATGGAGAACGGTGGAGAATATTACGTGGATATGGCAACACACACCAATCACCGCAATAGAAAATCACTCCCGGCTCTCCGTGTGAACTCGTTCGAGAATTTGCTCCAAATACCCTTGGACCACACCTTTATCACAATTACTTTTATCCATGAACTGACTTGTCCGGAAGTCGATGTTTCGCACCTTAGGCTCGACCGATAGACTCCCGGTCATTTAGTTTCCGCGATCCTAATGAATTTGAACCAACCAGACAGCTTGCTTCTCGTGTTCTTGGTCACCTGGAGTAAACACTGCCCTGCGGCCCCATAAATGTCTAACACTGCTTACAGCAAAATCTCAACCAACACGCCCACTTTGGCTGTAAATGGTATGCCGGCAAACCCACAATGTAAGAACTAAATCCTGCTCATTTGCTCCACCCCGCAGGAAGTGGGCAAAAACGAAGTACCAACGCAGCATATGCGAATTTGCGTTATTATCGCTAACGTTAGTGACAAGTTATGCATAGTCATCTACTATATAACAAGGAAAACCCCACGGGGGATCAACACAAAGATACTCTTCCCAAGTCTCCATCCTTATTCACTGCTTGAGACATGAAGTTGCAGCACAGCATCGTCGGCCCATTGATCCTGGGCTCCACCAAGACTTTGGCCTCGCCAAATGGCCATTTATCGTCCTTTGTGGAGTCGAGGTCTCCGTCTCTGAATTGGGCCCCGTGTGATTTGGACCTCCCCGATGCTATCAAAAACGCGATGAGGGAGCGAGGCGACTGTGCGACCCTTGAAGTTCCTTTGGACTATACCAACCAGGACAGTAGCGAAACTATCGATCTCCAACTGATCCGATTCAACGCTACCAAGGAGCCGTTTAAGGGCAGTGTCTTGTGGAACCCAGGTGGTCCTGGAATCTCTGGTATCGAAACGCTTGCGCTTCTCGGACCAGACTTCCGCGAGTAGGTGAATGCTGGTTGATACTATGCTGAGTTTTGTTAACCGTACTTTAAGCATTATTGGTGGTCATCACCACATCATCTCTTTCGATGCTCGGTAAGTCGATCAGAGTACCATACCACTTTGTTAGCTGACTTCGAATAGTGGTACCGGAAAAACCATACCATTCGCATGCGACCTAAAACCCGCTTCTTCCAGCCCGTCCCGTCGAAGTGACTCGCTGCCTCAAGCTGAGCTGTGGCCTTATGTGAAGGGGGAGATGTGGGAAGACATCACCGCGTTGGCCGAAGCTTGCTATGAGAGCCAGAAAAAGTACGGTCGCTTCATTGGCACGCCTTTCACGGCCCGCGACATGATGAAGATCGTCGATGCTCTGGACGAAGATGGCAAGTTGAGGTACTGGGGCATTTCTTACGGTACAATTCTGGGACAAGTCGTCGCCTCTATGTTCCCGGATCGAATGGGCCAGGTTCTGCTTGACTCCAACTTCCTCGCCGATGCTTACCTCACGTCTACCGGTATTGGCGGCCCTCACGATGCTGAGAAATCTCTGGTGCATTTGTTCTCTGAGTGCGTTGAGCTTGGACCTGAGACATGTCAACTTGCCAACTACTCTGGACCTGACACAACTGTCCAAGATCTAAGAACCGCCGTGGAGAAGCTTTTCCAGAAATTGATCGACACTACTGAACTTCCAGCTGACTCTGGCCTGTCACCGTCTGAGTTTCCGCTCGCAGGTAACTCAATCCTTCAACGATTGAAGTACGCCATCATGAACGACCTTTCAAGTCCCTCGATGTACCCAACAATCGTGGATATTTTATCCTACGCACTTGATGGCGAGTATAAGAAGGCCCTGGATCTTTACGAAGAGGTTCCGTCTGAGTGGAACCTCGGCATAGAATCGTTTCAAGGCATCGCATGTTCGGATTCTTCATTCCGCGTCGAATCCCCTGACGACCTTTACTCGCTGTATCGTGCGCATTTGGCCGAGAGCTCCTTTGGAGACGCCATAGCTGCAAACTACATGGGCTGCAGTGTCTGGAAATTCACCGCCGCCGAGACGACCAACACGAACGATCTTCGAAACGTTAACACGAGCTTTCCAATCCTCGTTATCAACGGCGCATACGACCCCAATACTTCGCTCCGCCATGCATGGCAGGTATCTTCTCGATTTAGAGGTAGTCGGATGTTGGTGCACGGAGGCGTTGGCGTAAGTGTTTCCCCCATTATTGTCTTGGACTTTGGGCTGACTCTGGATCGAAAAGCACGGAGTGACTTCACACGCTTCCAACTGCACGCTTGATGCTATTGCTGAGTACTTTATTGATGGTACTCTGCCGGAAGTTGGGACTGTGTGCAAGCCTAACATGTTGGCGTTTGAGTACGCGGAATGGCTCAAGAACCGAGCCTAGAGCGAATAGAGACAAAACGTCTTCTACGTAGATGTTGATATGATAGCCTTTTATGTCATTGGCTTCACTCAGGGGATTGAAAATCCTGGGACGTAGCCGCGAACCATAGACTATTGAGCCCTTTTGGCGATAATTTGGCTTAGTTTAGCGAGTTAGGAGTCAACACTTCAATCCGAAATCCGACATCGTTGTCGCATGCAGGCTTTTGCTAATGCAGCTCTCTCCATATACCAGCAAAAGTGCAGCACGAATTAATGACAACCTGGTCAAATTACATATAGTGCCGAAAGATCCGTGAAGCACTTGAGAGTTTGAAGTGCGAGTGGACGTGTGGAAGGCTAGTGGTGAGGATGGAGCCAAGTGGGCGGGTTGGCGAGTTTCTCAAACTCGTGATGATCTAAAATAAATTTGATTCCGTGCAATAGTATTACTTCGCCAGTGAACCGGAGAGAAAAGCAGTTTGCTAGTTTCTCAATGAACGGGCTTCATTATTATATAAGCTATATCCAGTCTTGTTCAAACTGACCCCCCTTCTTAGGTATCAATGCCGGATATTTATACCAATTCCACACACTGGAGGCTGACAACAACGTTGCCGGTATGTGGGCTGTTCCCATTGTCCCAGGCTACTTGCGAATACGCAGAGACCACAATGGCATTTGCTACGGAAGGGACCTCCGACGTACATTGGACTGCGCTGCCGGTCTTGGTGCAGACGAGGTACGCCAGAGAGGCTAGAGGTGGCGAATAGAGCACGACACGACCATTAGTGTTCGTTCTGCTAACTTGCGGATAGTAGTTGCCGAGTTTCAGACGCGATGTCTCTGGATCAATCGTGAAGACGCCTGCGTCGACTTGGGTATTGCGGACGTAGATGCTGCCAACTGCAGTGCCAGGGCTCGAGGGGTAGAGATATTGGCCGTTGAACACGCCGCCGCTGACTCTGAGATAGCATGTTTGAGTAGGGGCCGGTTGGGTCGTGGTCGTGGTCGTGCTTGTGGTTGTGGTAGTCTCAGGAGCAGAGGTCGTCGTTTCTTCAGTGGTGGTAAGGTCGGGAAGGACGGATGTAGAGGTAGCGGAAATAACATCGACGCTGGTTTCTGTTGAGGACTCGACCGACGTCGTCGTCTCACTGACAAACGTTGACGTTGTGGTTGTGACGGAGGTATCGACTTTGCATGGGCTGGCGCAGGTCCCAGCAACCAGCGAAAGAGCTGCAACAGCAGCAAGGAAGGTGTAACGAGTCATCTTGGAGGTTGAGAGACGGAGAGAAGCCAAGAGGATTGTACGAGTAGTCGTACGTTGTGGGTATGTGAGCTGAACGCTCTCTTCAAATGTCCGCAGCTTCCCCTTGTGATGCTTGTGGATTATTTCTGTCTTCGGCATGCCACGCGTTTGGCCGCTGTGGCGTATAATAGCTGCACTTAGCGGCAGATAGTGCACGATGGTGGCAGAGAAGCGAGATTAGCACTGGCCAAAAGGAAAGCCCATCGACAAACAGAGGTTAGTTTCCACTACTAGTGACAGCTGACAACGGCGCTGCAGGTCTAGTGAAGACGGAAACCCAGAAAGACGGGCTCAACTTCCACGATGTGGATTGCAATGCAGACTAATAAGAGGGAGTGGAGAACGTTGCTGCGAATACGAAGTAGGACAACCAAAGCATTCTAGCCTCTCACGTTAGTGACGAGGCATGGATGGGTGAATACGACCTTACCCAGGGTCACAGTTGCCATTCTGTCTGGGTGTGTTGCTCATCGAAAGTGGTTTGGTTGTGCCAGAGGAGTCAGTCGTAAGGCAGAAATGCAGCATGGCCAAGTCAAAGTCGTAGCCATTTCGCCGTCTTTTATGTGGGTTTATTTTGGAGTAGTTGGGTTCGGTAAGACGTCGATCTCGTTTAGGCCGACACTTGTAGCAAATTGAACCCGGCGGCCTGACTTGTCACATGCGTGAAGAGACAGATGTCTCGGTTCGTCTTTAACAAGCCCTTACAATTCTAATTTAAACGAATAATTGCGAGCTTATTATTATCTTTGAAGAGATTCTGACGGAGCAAGTGGAAGGACTTCTTCCTAACACCCTAAACCATGTAGGTGATCTTGAATTCTTGATGATGCTGGTCCCTACAATGCATTCTGTCAATCGATCCTTGATACCTACAGGTAACGAGTTCACCGCATGTGGTATGAACAACATTTCGCTTTCCGTGCCCAAGAGGATGACTGGGAGCATTCATGGTGGAGATGAAATGGTAAAGCCGAATCTTGACCCTCACCCTGGAAACCCATCTCCAAGGAAATCAAGTCTAATCGATGCCGGACCCCAGGATTCTGCGACTAGCTCTTAAAGAATGAAAAGTTTAGTCACTGGAAGCAATAAAAACACGCGGTCCTAGTCGTATCCGTAGATCTAGCATATGTGAAGTCCGGACTATGCTGGACACACAAGGCATCTAGGATTCGCTTGAGAGCTTCATACCTATTCGCATATTGCACACAGTCTTGTCCTGAATGGTTGTCTTCACCTAATGATATTTTCAATTACCATGAACTAGTATCCTAAATTCTTGCAAGACTTTCAGAATTTTCCTGCATGCACTATAATTTCTGCTCACAGCCATTAAAAGAAGACAGCAATCGGTAAAGAAATTGATTAAGTCGTTCGCCATCTATCAAAAGGTCTCTGGGTCAAGAAACCTAAGACTTTATTCCGATTGCTCTGCAAGAGGACTTGTATTACAGCCCAAGGACTTGCATCTGGGTCAGCCTATTGCTCTATGTCTTCGATCAGAACTTCAAACACACTTCAGGGAAATGACGAAGGCTTCCGAGTCATATTTCGAAGAAAATATTTGCGTCATAGTTGAAACTTTTGAAGTGTACGAGGTGTTGAGACGAGGGAAGCACCGCATTGTTATTTCACCTCGTTATTGCGGCCGAGAGATCACTGACACTGTTAAAAGTGAAAATCGTCATTTATGCGCAAAGCGTAGAAGGTTCTTCCTTTGAGAATAACCTGTGTTTTCCATCGAATAAGATGGATGCTTGTGACACTTCATAGCCGAGAAATGCATTGCGCACCCCTACTTGAAAGTGTTACGAGGAAAAAGATTCAACACGGTGCAATATGCGCCCAACAAAGGCTTGCAAGGGGCTTTTGGGTTTCCTCTGAAGCAGTCTATGCTCTTTCGATACTGGTAGATTCATCTTAAAATGGCTCCAGAATTTATTAGGGATATGATACTGATGCGAGATGTTAGGTCAGGTCTTGACGCCCGCTACGCTTCATCGTTCATCAAGAGCTCCGCATCAAGAGCCCTTGGCTGGCCATGGCTGTTCAGATCTTGTCGAAGGATTATTACTATTAACAGACGCCGCTTGAATATCAAGGATCTGCTATTAATTTCAGAACATTGTTGAATTTACTTCCTCACATTATTTCCTCCCTTCTCGAATTAGTAAAGGAAATGTCCGCCATCATACTCATCATCACAATTGCCATAATCATAAGCAACCCATCGGATAAATTTTTCCATCCTCAAAATAGCATCTAACTATCTCTCATTGTATAGCTCGAATTCTTTCTAGATTGATGCAAAGTGCGTCAATCCACAGAAACGGGATGGCAAGTTTTCTGGTGAATGTCACCGCATCCTGGAGTGTCTTTGGCAGCTTATCGATCTTGATGCCAAACTTCAGCTGCTCTATGTTGGATGTGGTGGTCGTCACCAAGTTTGCGTTTCCCCAACAGTACGACAAGGCGACATATGAACCTGTAGTTTCTGGGCTGGGCTCGGGCAGTCTTACAATGTCGGGCTCCGCCTTACCAACGTCAGTAACCCGGCGCGGCGAGAACGGCGGTGGTTGCTCGCATCGCCCATGCTCTCGCAAACACTTCTCCAAGTTGCTCTTGACGAACGAAAGAACGGTATCGGAACGCACGCTTGGCGTCATCACCGGTATCTCCGGTTTTGCTTTCTTACCAACGACGTCCAGTTTTGTCGTTTCTTCAGTGAAAATGAGCTCGGGTGGTGCTTGGGAGCCAGAAAACAAGCTCGCCAACTCGGCTTCTTCAAGTGCTCCGGACAGCTGACTCCAATCGAAGTTTTGAAAACCGAGTTCGGCGGGTGGTGCGTACTCGACATTGACCGAAAAGATCTCGGCGTCTTCGTCAAAGAAAAGACGTACACAAGCTTCGTCTCCAGCCAAGTCTTGAACCGCTCCCAGGAAGGCTGAGCAAATAGGACACCCCAATCCACTGTAGTGCCTGAGATCTTGCCTGGTGACTGTTCTCGTACAAAATCTGTGTTCGAAGCCATCCTTCAAGGCGCTTGTTCCTCTCATCCACTGAATGGGATCTCGTATGTCCAGATCTGCACAGCAGGGACATGGCTCATCCTCGAGAGACTTGCTCGCGGCTTGTGTTGGAGAGGACATGGCGATGCTACCAATGTGAGCTGACCTGGTGCATTTTGCCTTGATGGAAAAGCCAGCTTGGAATTATCGTGATGGATGCCCAATTGGGCTTCAATGAGGAATTGGAGGTTTAGGCGAATAATAGGAGGAGCTGACGAAGCAGCTTTGTATTGGCCTATCAGCGAGCTTTGAGAAAGCCATAGTGATCTCGGCGTAAGCTCTACCGAGGTTTCTCAGCTATCGCCTAAATATCTAGCTTGGAGCAGCAGACACGAGCTCAGATACCAAGTCAGACCAAGGAAGTAGGCTGAATATTTATACCAAGGCTATCAAGTCATTTTAGCTAACATGTGTCTCCACTAAGATAACTCGGGGTTGTGTTGAGCCCCTAGCTTAATTGATCGTTTGATCGTTGATCGTCCATGGCGGAACGAGGAACCGACGTAACATGCCATCCCCACATCGTCATCGACCTCGGATACGTGAGCTGGTGATGCCTGACGTCGTGAATGAAATATCCACCATCGTATCATGTCTGCCTGCCATGACCAACATTACAGAGCGTCGTGTCTGCTTCTAGCCTCAGGAGATGATCGGAGCTCAAAATGCCGTAATAACGTCACTTTCTCATGCCGCTTGTGAACTTTCCTGCTCGAGCCAACAGCATTAAATCATGCTCTTTCGAAGAGCCGTTCTAAGAGCTCCAATGACAGTGCTAGTCTACCCCTCGTACCCCGCTCACCCCCTCAACAGATCATCCCAAATGCAACTTACCCCAGTAGTCTAACGGCTAAATGGAATTGTCCACCAATATGCATTTGGCGGTGGTTGTCCGAGGCCGGAGCCATCGGGATCTCTTCCGAATTAGTTCACTGCGGGCATTGGTCGCAGAGGTTACTTCTGGAGATATAAGATCATAGCGGGCTAAGTTGAGTGGCTATGGTTAATGTTCTTATTAGCTGGCTTTCACATACAGTCACGATGAAGCTATCAACTGCCATTCTGGCGGCGTTGACGGCGGTCAATTGCCATGGCCGAAACATCGTGGGTCGTGGCGGGCGACCGTTCGATATTCTCCAAAACCCCGACAAGAGAGAGCTCCTCCAAGACCTTGTCACATGGGACGAACATTCCCTTTTCATCAGGGGCGAGCGGGCAACCATGTTCTCGGCTGAAATTCATCCATTCCGACTCCCGGTTCCATCTCTCTACCTGGACCTGTTCCAAAAAGTCAAGGCCATAGGATTCAACATGGTCTCCTTCTACGTCGACTGGGCTCTTCTGGAGGGGAAGCCGGGAGACTTTCGATCTGACGGCATCTTTGACATAGAGCCATTCATTGACGCCGCACAAGAGGCTGGAATCTACCTCTTACCTAGGCCTGGACCATACATCAACGCAGAGGTTTCAGGAGGCGGCTTCCCGGGATGGCTGCAGAGAGTAAAAGGAACTCTCAGAACCAGCGACTCGGACTATTTGAGCGCCACAGACAAGTAAGTCACACATATTGACATGAAAAGGACCACTGTCTGATATTTATAGTTACATGGAACACATCTGCTCCATAATTGCCAAAGCCCAAATCACCAACGGCGGGCCTGTAATCTTGTTCCAACCTGAGAACGAGTACAGTACAGCAGTCGGGGTCACATTTCCCGATCAGCCGTATCTCAAATACGTCAATGACCAAGCAAGGAATGCCGGCATTGTCGTGCCGCTGATCAATAATGACGCCTGGCAAGGCAGCACAGGTGCTCCGGGGACGGGGATTGGTGCTGTGGACATTTACGTGAGTTTCTACTCCATCAAGCCAACCTTTTTGCTAACCGTAACA
The DNA here is from genome assembly GCA_037954305.1 of Neonectria magnoliae. Lineage (NCBI taxonomy): Eukaryota > Fungi > Ascomycota > Sordariomycetes > Hypocreales > Nectriaceae > Neonectria > Neonectria magnoliae. The sequence goes on along the minus strand of JAZAVK010000054.1, from coordinate 178,032 downwards.
GGGCCACGATGGATATCCAGTCGGATTTGATTGCGTAAGCTACTAACGCTTCCCTTCTTGCGATGAAAGTTCTAACAAAACAGGCCAACCCCCAAGAATGGTCGAAGACTGGCTTGCCAACAACGTGGCACAGCGAGCACATGGCAATAAGCCCAAACACCCCGTACTCCATTATTGAGGTAAGTGTAGAGCGTAAGATCAGATTGCGAATGAACTAACGTAAAATCAGTTCCAAGGAGGTGCTTTTGATCCTCCAGGTGGCTGGGGGTTCGAAAAGTGTGCCACTCTGACAAATCATGAGTTTGCCCGTGTTTTCTACAAGAATAACCTGGCAGCGGGTGTGACTATCTTCAACATATACATGGTAAAGCAACCCTGCTGGGGAATATCGAAGAGACCTTACTAACTAACCTTTCAGACCTTTGGAGGAACTAATTGGGGAAATCTTGGTCACTGCGATGGCTACACGTCGTACGACTACGGCTCTGTGAGTTCAAATTACTGGAGTAAAACTCAGTATATACTAACAACCCAAGGCTATCAAAGAAGACAGATCTGTGACCCGAGAAAAGTACTCCGAAATTAAGCTGCAAGGCCAGTTCTTGAGGGTTTCCCCAGCGTACGCGGTATCTACACCCGGAAACCTGTCAACTACCAAGTACACCAACAACGAAGACATCGCAGTCACGCCTCTAACCACCGAGAACGATGATGGATTCTTCGTGGTGCGACATGCGGATCACACAAGCACCAAATCCACGTCATACAAGCTGAAGCTGCTGACTTCAACTAGGACCCTCACAGTTCCCCAGCTTGGAGGCTCACTTTCCTTGCATGGCAGAGATTCGAAGATTCACGTCGCTGACTATGCAGTTGGAGATTATACGCTTCTGTACTCGACCGCAGAAGTTTTCACTTGGAAGAAGTATGCTGACAAGACTGTTCTTGTGCTCTATGGTGGTCCTGATGAACTTCATGAAGTTGCAATTAAGAACGCATCCAAGTTCAAGGTCATCGAAGGCGACGATGTGAAGTCTAGCGTCAAGAAGAACGTTGGTGTATTCCAGTGGAAGACATCTTCAACTCGGCGCGTGGTCCAGACCGGTTCGCTTGTTATTTACCTGCTTGGTGAGTCTGTCCGTAACAAGGATGCAATTTCTTTTCTCGAGTTTCTCACAATACCTAGATCGCAACTCGGCCTATAATTACTGGGTACCCGACCTGCCAGGAGACGGTGACCATCCAGCTTTCGGAACCTCGATCATGAACCCTGAATCGGTCATTGTCAACGGCGCATACCTCGTTCGCTCTATCTCGGTCAAAGGATCGACACTGTTAGTGCAGGCGGACTTCAACACTTCGACTGTGTTGGAGGTTATTGGCGCTCCTAAGAAGGTTTCCCGGCTTTCGATCAACGGCAAAGCGGTCAAGTACCAAAAGTCAAAACTTGGCAACTGGATCGTTAAGCCAGATGTCATGCTTCTATCCGTGGAGGTTCCAGATCTCTCGTTGCTTGATTGGCATTATGTCGACTCACTGCCCGAGATTAAGAATAAATATGATGATTCTAAGTGGATTGTGGCGGATCATACAACCACCAACAACACTCGCGTACCCCTTCAAAATTCCGTATCTCTATATGGATCAGACTACGGTTTCCATGCCGGCGCTCTCATCTATCGTGGACATTTCACGGCCGACGGGAGCGAGTCTCGGCTCAAACTGTGGACTCAAGGCGGTCGCGCTTATGCGAGCTCTGTCTGGCTCGATGGCAAGTTTATCGGTTCTTTCAAGGGCTACGATGCCACGGGCAATTACAACTCGACATACACGCTTCCAAAGCTAACCAAAGGCAAGCGGTACGTCCTGACAATAATTGTCGACAATACGGGACTGAATGGTAACTGGACACCGGGATTTGATGAGCAGAAGAGCCCCCGGGGCATTCTTAATTGGGGCATCGTGTCATCCTCGGGGAGCCAAACAAAAATCACGAAATGGAAGTTCACAGGCAACCTCGGCGGAGAAGACTACATCGACAAATTCCGGGGGCCTCTCAATGAAGGAGGTTTCTTCTTCGAGCGCCAGGGATATCACTTACCCTCACCTCCGCTCAGCTCATTCTCACGTGGCTCACCATTTAAGGGTATAACAAAACCAGGCGTGGCATTTTACACAACCAAGCTCCGGCTCAACTACCCTGCAGACAAATTTGACATCCCTCTCTCCTTCACGTTCAAGAACAGTACCGGCTCGGATACAGGTGCCTATCGTGCCCTTCTTTTCGTCAACGGTTTCCAGTTTGGGCGCTATGTCAGCAACATTGGTCCTCAGACTGCATTTCCTGTCCCGGAAGGAGTGCTCAACTACCGCGGGGACAATTGGATCGGAATTGGGCTGTGGGCATTGGAGGAGAAGGGTGCTAAGCTGCCCGGGTTTGAGCTTACGGCGGGTGCTCCGGTGCAGACTGGTCGGCAGGCGGTGAAGGTCATTCAGGGGCCTGGATACAACCGGCGCAAGGGGGCATACTAGTATACTACGTCAGTCCATTTGCAGCCTTAACCACAAAATAACTGCATGCAATGAGAAGAGGGAACTGTCATCTTTCAATCTTTTCGGCGACATTTTGCAGGGTTATGAAATCATGCTCTCACATGAACGCCCTTCTGACTCCTACTACATCCAGATGTTCCCTAGTTTCTTGGATGTTAACTCGGTAAATGTCAACTCGCCGCAAGCACATTTCTACAAGATGGAGAAGACCGAGAGATGGCTCAAGTACAAGTGTAACCGCGGAACTCACTCGGCCCCTCTAGGAAGGGGAGCAACTACCAGCGTGATCGAAACGACCGTGATGTAATCACTGTAATGGCAGAGGTCAGGGTTCTTGGGGTACCATGTGAGTGGCTTTAAGCATCATGCTTCCAATTCCAAGACCGGCTTATTACATGAAGATCGTGCATCTTTCTATAAAGTCTGGGCATTCCCGAATCACGCACGGTGAAGATCGTTCGAAGATGACACTCAACCTCGATGATCAGACGACAAATCTTCAATCCAACAGTGTTCAACTATTTACCATTGCGGTCGAAAATGAGTTCATTGACGATACTAAACGCAAGTTGGAATTGGCTCGCTATCCCCTAGAGTAAGACGATTGTCCCCAGGATGATTGGTCTCAGGGCGCAGAAGTTAGTCGACTGAAGGGGTTGGCTGGCGTGACTAGTATGATTGGGACACCCAACAGGTCTGTCCTCTTCCTAATGACCGTCCTAATAACTGACGGCTTACACCTCATACACGAACAAAGACATTTACCAACTGTGGCTCGGATGCCCCGGCGTACGAAATCAGGCCTCTCTAGAGGAGAAGAATAGCCCCATCGCTCAAGTTGAATGACCTCGATACGAGGCGCGGCATTGAAGATCTAGGAGAAAGCGTTTGCATTGATATTCCGAAAGTATCGCCGACGAATGAGGAGGCGGGCGATGACATCTGTCTTAGGAAGACGGACCTCGTCTTGATCTTCTCTATCCAGAAGTCTGTCAAATACCAACTCCAGCGGCGTTGCGCCCAAGAATCTCCATTTTTGTCAGTTCCACACATCCAGCCATGATGGGTCTGTAGGAGGATCTTGAAATCGTGTCAAGCGCTCGATATGTGGATCAGGCAGGGCAACACCAGAGGGGCCCTGCTCTAGGAATTTGGAATACGCTCTGCAGATATTTCTGTAATCGTCGTTACCCATATTTATCTCGAATGATGAGACGATGCCGAGTTCAACTGTGAGGTGATGGTTCTTCAAAGCAGTCGGCTGAATCTAGTGTGAGATGGCGAAACGTCTTTTGCTCCACGATCAATTGCCATCGTTTGCAGACACAAGCGCAGATAGAGAGGCGAGAACTCGAGCCATTTGGACTATTGCGCAGCTCTGCTATTTGCTGGAAGATGTAGAGCTGGATTTCCGGCGGTAATGTATTCGGTGATGCCATTTCTCCCCGAAATGGAAATGGCCTGGTAGAATTGGGACTCTCTTATTTATAAGTTATGTAAACAGCAGGGTTCGCATTTGCTGTAAAAGAAAATGAAACAAAAAGTAAAGTTCTAAAACTTTATAGCATGACTCACGGTAGCTTTTTCATGACTGAAGCTAATAGTTTTCGATCGATCTACTTGCGGGGAATGGATCTGCTCTTTATCATACCCATCGCTACATCCTGTAAGCCTCCAGTTCACATTTCAGCTAACAGTAATAGATAGCACAGTAAGTAAAGCCATGTGGTGACTCTAGGGTCTATTTATATGCTTCTTACGACATACAGGAGCTACTTTCTGGAGAGAGATGCGGCAACAATTAAAACACAACTTTGACAAGTTACGGCTTCATGCGCACATGGAGACAATCACGTGAAGTACTTGAGCACCGACAGCTCATCGACTACGCGACCATTGCCCATTATGCCTTTATCTTGTAAGCATCTTGCTAAATTCCACGGATTTTTGAACAGTTCAATGAGTTGATGCCATTATTGAAGCAGGAAGCACTCATAGCAATCTCCAATGTGGCTCAAAGCGACTAGGCTGATCAGAGCGTTGTTGGAAACCTGTTGTCTGCACCTGTTGCCCCCGAAGCTGTGCCAAGTCCCAACGTAATGTCTCCTGCGGCGTGCTTGTCACCCCTGCGCCTACACCTACTAGGCCTGCAGGCGCGAGCCTCTCTCCACATACCACGCACGCCAATGTCGCCATGTTGAAGTCTTCTTCGAATGAGTCTGCTTGCTGTAAACCTTGTCTTTGCCAGTCGCTTTCATGGGATTGTTGCCGTGGATGATAATTGGCGAGACTGAACTGGTGAGATCCTCCAGGCGTGGTGCTTCGTTGACTATCGTGGTAGGTCACGGCGATGTTTGAACGATCATCGTTGTTGTAGATGGCACGAAATGGACCCGGCCTTCCACCGCGATAAGGAGAAGTCTGCCCAGGTAACACCGGAGTATGCTGGTATTTTCCACCAAATTCAATCGGCAATTTCTCGACATTGTTAAAAGGGCTTGGATAAGCTCCGGGACAAGATGGGGAGTGAGGCTGGGGGGCAGCCCGGACTTGTTCCCTGACATGGGTAGCGCTGATGTGGCTGTGGCCATTGATTTCCTCCCCATTGAAGGTGAACTGGTAGTTGTCTCAGCAGCCTGTAGCAAACAAGTTACGGAACGGAAGCTTTGCAAGCCAACGGGGACGCCATACACGAGATGAAATAGTCGAGGGAGCGCTGGAAGAGGGAGACCTTTCGGCGTCGCCAGCCTGTGACTGATCACCTGTTAGCAGCTGAAAGCATCCTAATAATGTACGTATACTGGGGCTACGTGCTTGAGGGTCAGGGGGTGGTTCGCCAGAATTGATAGCAAGGTTCTCGGAACTGAGCGGCAACTTCCACTTGGGATCGAAGGCGCTGATCGCTTTCTTCGGCGTATAACGGGCAGGCATGGCGACGTTGCTAGGAGACAGAACACTACCCTCTTTGCCAAGTACGAGAACTCAAGGACGTATAAGGCAGGGAGGGAGGCAAGTACATATAAACGAAGTTATCAGAGACCACTTGAAAGCAGGCAGAACATTACTTTATCTATCGGCTGGTGTTTCCCTTTGTGAGTTTCGTCTCTCAGTCCAGCCACGACCCGATTAGGTTCACTCGCCTTTGTTCCGAGTGATACAATTCACAACATGCAACAAATCCGACTCAAGCCGCCGTCTCGCCTTTGTATCTACATTTCAGGTAAATAGGCCGATTGGTAGATGCGGATTGATACCCATTCGGAAGTAAGAACATCTACACATCTCACCGCTCCGCCTTCTTGTGCTGTGTTAAACAGGCACACGGTACCACTATAGTCCATCGGTCGTGTACATCCGTGTTCCGTGACACGTCCGCGTCGTGCATCTCAAATCGGCCAGACTTCCGGCTCAGGCTCGGAATGACCGGAATGAGCTCGCTCGTAATCGGTAAGATAGATTGAACAAGAACACAGGAGCATCTCTTGACGGCCCACGTCGGGTCTACTTATCAAAGTATTTATTCTGAGTGAGAACCTTGTACCGATCCAGAGGTCTTTTATAGGAGAACGAAAGGCCATTCCATAGTTCAATCATGGGTATGACTGTACTATACTCAAAGTCAACCCTAGTTTCTCTATTTATAGAGGTTTTCTAGCTTTGGTTAATATCATCCAGACCAGTTTGTCTTATTTATACTATAAATCGTCTTACTTTTGAAGTACGTTGCCTTGAATCAGCAAGCAGCGACAATGAATCAACGCGGTAAGGAAAGGGTTTTTAGTGTTGATTAAGATAACGAACACAATGATTATCTGCTCCAGACTCTCATTTGCTAGATATAAAGGCGAGGAGAAACTTAGTTCGTTGTCTAAATAAACACCATCACCCATCCACCCTGCCATCTCCAACCTCACGTCGAATTAGGCTTGATTGTTCAAAATGAACAAATTTGAAGCTGCTTTCCTGTCTTTTGACACCTCCAAGTTTTCAGCCACTAAGCATGCTGTGTTCAACACCATCATGAACTCGCTTCATAGCTCTCTTGGTCCTACCGGTCCGCACTCAAAGGCCGCCCAAATCGCCGACAATCTCAACATCATGTTTGCGTCGACTCAGGTTACATACGATCGTTACGAAATGTTTTTGGATACTTGTATAGTTCTAATAGACATCATTCATGTCACGTCACCCGATGACCCATGGCAGGGCATCCTTATTGCCGCCCTTGATCTTCTCCGCAACCAAAAACAGGTTATCACAGACAGGGACGCGGCAAGTCACCCATGATAATCATCTACGTCCAAAGGCATATAGCTAACCTTTCTCTTCATAGACAAACACGGCCCCAATCGATCTCATGCCAGATCTGATACGCTGCGTGCGACTTCAATGGAATGGTACTTAACCTTAGCGAGGCGTGGACTCTTCACAACCGTGTTACTAACACTAAATAGACCCAACAATTCGTATCCGGGGCTGCAGTGAATCGAGTATCAGAGTGAGTATGACCAAATGGCAGCACCTAAACTCGTTTGTGGCCCGGTTTGCCAGCATCGACTTCTATCCCTGGGCCGATCTCCCCATCCAGCAAATGAGCACAGCGCTCGAAAATGTCCCGGCGAAGAGGCGCGAAGTCATGAATTGCAGGCTCTGGGTAGCAAGTGAATGGATTCTCCAGAGCGGGAGGCAGGTCTTTGAGGTCATGGCATCAAATGAAGACCTGTGTGAGGACTGTGCGAGGTTGATTGGACCTGGTCCGCTTTTTGGGCTTAAACAACCGCTTTTGAGCGTGGGACGGTGGCAATTTTGGAGGAATAGGTTCGACACCTTGTCCCGAGATGGATCGGCGTTGGGTCTCGACCCTTCCATTATTGGTCGTGTCTCGTCTGCCGTACGAATAATGGACTCTATTCGACAAGAGACACGCTTACCTAAGGGTTGCATCATGAGACTAGCTAGGTATCACGTCTCGCACTCTAACTAGTGGACATGTTTTGGTTTGCACTTGATGGAATAAAGAAAAAATAGCTCCACTGTCTGGAGTCTGGTATGTGAAGCATCCGTATCTTGATAGACTACGAGGAACAAGCACGACCTTGCTGTGAAACTGAGGCATAAACGATATTTACCATCCCTACACGACCCATGCTCTTCACTCCTCCTCCAATTTTCCCATCTTTCCTCCGGCGCTGGGTTTGAAGAGCAGCCCATTCTTTAATCTAACTCTCGGTCTTCTTCTTTCGAATATCCTTCCATCCAATGCCCCACGAGACGATGAACATGCAAGCCGAAGTCGCGGTGGCGAAATAGAATGTGGCGTCCACACCCTTTGCGTAAGATTCCAGCACCGCAGGGAGGTCTTCCTTTGGCGTCACATCCCGAACAGACGATGCTCCGGCTTTGATGATCGTACTGCTACTTAAGTGAGGCACCCGAGACATGAGTTCCTGTCCGAGCACACCGTTGAATATGACATTGGCAATAGCAGTTGAAATAGCACCGCTCAAGGTTTGCGAGAAGATGAGGATAGCCGTTGCGATGGGTATCAACTCCGGTGGTGCATAGGCTTGAATAGCCAGAAACGACATCTGCATTCCCCATCCGCGGCCGAAGCCCAGCAAAGCCTGGAAACCAGCCCACTTTGCAACGGGTGTTTGGCGGGTGAGTGTCGACAAGAGCCCATTGCCGATTGTCGACAACACAGCGCAACAAACAGCGAACGGTAGATAGTATCCCAGCTTTTGAACTGTTCATCCTTGTCACTACGGAGTACCACTAAGTAGATTGTCATTTAGAACTTACCAAGGAACCCTGAGAGTACTGCAGAGATCAGCTGGGCCAGGATTTGCGGAAGCATGTCCACGCCGCTAGCCAACGCTGTGGCTCCCTTGACGGACTGGAAGTATATAGGAAGGTAGTATGAGCTCACAAATGTCATTGCGAACATGAAAAAAATGGTCAGACATGCTGCCCAGATCTCTCTTTGCTGCAAGACAGGCATAGGGATCATCGCCCCGTCGCCGACACGATGCTCCCAGACCAAAAAGAGGGCCATAGTGATTCCACCGCCGCATAAGAGACCGATGACCGTGACAGATTTCCATGGGTAATCGATACCCCCATACTGGAGAGCCATGAGGATCATAACAGCAGCGGATGCAAAAGCCACAAAACCGATGAAGTCGAGTTTTGAAGAGACGATCTTCAGAAAAGAGTCGTCTAATTTGACTCTATCGTCAGGGATTGTAACGAGCAAAATCAGAACTGCGCAGAAACCACCAATAGGCAGATTGATATAAAAGCCTGTATAAATCAGCGTCTTTACCAACCAGCGAGCACTTTTCAGAAGCTAAAGAGGAGAACGTCGGGGAAAGTGAAGAAGAACTTACACCATCTCCAGCTTGTGTATTCAGTCAAGGCTCCACCTATCAAAGGGCCGCAAATTGCGCCAAGCTGAGCGATTGCCATCATTATTCCTATGAGAGACGGTCTCTTTTCTAACGGAACCGAAGCAACTATTATTGTAATAGATCCGTTTCGTATCCCAGAGCTGCCAACGCCGGAGACGGCTCGACCCACGATGAAGACTGCCGAGGAGGGCGCAAGAGCACATATCAAAGAACCCAACTCGAATATGAGGAGGAATCCGAGGAAGAGCCACTGAATTTGGTGTAAGTGGAAGTCCTAATATTTACGGGAAGAACGGACTTTAGATTTAAACCAAGTGTAGAGCCTTCCGGCCATAGGTTGTAGTGCTGCGCTATAAATTGTCAACCACTCAACTCTTCTACTCTTTCTCTTTTCTATAACGTCAACTTACCTTGACAGGTTGAATGCGCTTCCATACCAGCCAATGTCGTTTAAGGAATGGAAATCACTCGTGATGCGGGGAATAGCCTAGTATTAGTTTGTCAGTTGCTCCTCGTGATGAACTGCATTTGTATGAGAACAAGACATACTGTGACAATGATTGTCATGTCCAATACCATGAGGAAGGCTGCAAGAGTGATAGATATCATCAGACTGGCCAGTTTCCACCCTGTCATCTCCGTGCGATGGCCATCATTTCCGTCACCGCCATGCAAGGCTTCCACGTCTTGAGGCACCGTATCCGGTATCTTTTCGAGAGGTTGCGGCTCTGTGGAAGGGTTTGCGTTTTGTTGCGTCATCTCGTGGGCTGAGATGAGATCTGCCTCATAGTCTCACTAGTGATTCTTACGGTGGCGGCGAGTGAGATCACTGTTGGCGAAGGAGTTTTTTATGAAAGTGGGAAACCAGGACCTCCTTGTTATAACCAAATTTGAGATGGGCCTATTATGAGGTGCGACCGGAGTTTGAGACGGAATCCCAACTCCGGGAGGGATTGACAAGGATCTACAAATCGCCGCCGCCGTGCCGTGCCGTATGTGCCGAGAGAAATGCTACGAGTGCGGTATGGAAGTGCCCTTTGTCCTGCTTGAAGAGGTATCAAATCAAGTACGGAAGCCGTCTTCTGGCCAAGATGAGTGTCGAGCTTTATGAATATTTGTTGAGGAAAACATACTGATCCGCCCGGTGAAGCTGCTCTAGGGTAACGTTGCTTCCAAAGTGGAAGACGGCAGGCCAGTAATAACGCGGATTTGAGAAACGGAAATCCGTCTGATCTCCGACCGTGTAACTCAACGTAGTCGTACTCTGGTATTGTGGTTTAATTTGGACATCCCGTGGAGCGAGCGATCATTGATAACAATTCTATGTACTAATGGCTTAAGACAAGTAAGCATATCCAGCGTTGTCATCATCTGTTGTGTTCTCTGTCCCTCATTCGAGATACTTTCGATTAGTTATTGCTACCAATGTATCTAAAATCAGGCAGCAGCTCATATTTCCCTGACCTTCGGGCCACACGAGACCCTCTGGCTCACCTCTCCTATTCGACTCGATTCCACAATCAGCGCAATCATGGAAAGCGACGATGAGCCCACTTGTGAAATTTGCGCCACCATCATTGACGTTTTCTCGGCCGAGTTCGAATTATCAGCGATCTTGGACCTCTCATATGGCAGTGCCAGAGTGCCCGGTGGTACGAATATCTGGAGATACACCCACTAGTTGACAGCAAATGGGCATCACAGGCTCAAGAGAAAATTGGCCCAGCGCTGAGCATCAGGAGCTTCATGCCTACGGTTACGGATCTCAACAAGAAGTCTCTGACCATGTCTGAAGATTCCCCCAAAGCCTTTGCTGGAATCCAGGCTATGCTTCACAGAGTGCACCCTGGAGGTCTTCTGTTTGGGCGCTCGGAGTTTTTCTTCGAGATATTCCTGACCTGGTCTCGTCTCTGATCTAACATTGAACGGAGGGGGGCTTTTGATGCTACGAACGACCTACTGAGTTGGTCCTGGATCGGCTGGCAAGGCGATATATCATTTCCTTATGATGCCAAGTTTTGATTTGTGCAGCCATGGTATCACTAAGAACAGAAGGCTGGATTTCAATACCCAGTTGCCCAATGGCTCACAATGGAATCCCCAAGCACAAAAGACAAGCGGGAAGTCCGATCAGAGTAGCACAAGTACAAGGCCCAGTCGGAAGCCGGTGCAAGTCCTGAGAACCTTGAGGGCTGGAAACAACAGCAATTTGATCCACAACACCACGTCAAGAGCTTCAAGGCTCCAGGAAGGGAACCCCAGTACATATACACTCACAGATTGTACCCTATACATGAGTTCCGATATCCGGTGCCTGTACTGCAATGGGCGGCAACACCAAAACTGAGCGAACAGACACAATATCTTTTCTGCGAGACAAGTCGGGTACGACTTACTATCTCGCAAGACAGTCTCATCTCGGGAGTTGAAGATTACAACAGGCGTGTTCAAATCAAAGACAAGGGTGCCACCGTAGTTTCACTCATAATGCCTAGTTCGAAGCTTGCTCAGGAGTTTATAACTCAAAGTCGTGGAAATAACCTCGAGCTTATTGCCGTTGCCAAAGGTTGGTCTACCTGGCTTGGTGAGGATATGATGCAAGAGGTGGCCAACAGTCATGAACAGCGTGGTGAGTGCGCTTCTGCGTTTTGAACTCATAACGTCATCTTGACATTTGACTCCTTTGTAGACAAACAAAACTACCTAAGCGCACCGGGAATGGTTACAGGGGATTGCTATTTTATATTCCCAGTCGAGACAGTCAATGGGGTATCCTATCGAAGGACCAATGGAGAGGCGCTAGAGAGTTGGTGGGATGGAAACAAGGGTCTTCAGCCCGCACAAGTGGTCTTGGGGTAAGTAGTCGTACTTCTAGCTAGCCTACGAAGCGAAGTTGTACAGGTAATTAGTACTGACTCTCCTTCCTCGATGGCCTCGGATCCTTTAAGCTCCTGATTAACCTAGCTCTCGAACACCCCGAGTAGCTCATCCTCGGGTGAAAGAACGAAGCATTCCGGTGGCCCAACTCCATAGATCTCAGGCTCAACAATTCCGTCAGCATTAACATTATCCTCGTTGTAGATGATGGAGTTGGTCAAATCCACAGTGCCTTCAGTATCGCCCCAGTTCTGAGGAGCAAACATGATGTTGGAGTGCGCTTCCAGCATGAGCGTGTTGGGAATGTCCTCCGATCTCGTGTAGTGGTGCATGCCCAGGTTGACCCAGACCACCAAGTCCTCCTGAATCAGAGGCTCGCCGTCAAAGAACTTCCAGAATTCGACCAGCGGTGCAGTTGGAGCGTTCTGGTTGAGAGCAGCCGAAGAAGCTTGTTCGGTGTCCTTGTGACGCGAGACAGCAAACGCTTGCTTTGCAAACTCGGCCGACTTTAGGAAGAAGGGAGACTTCAAAGAAGGAAGGTGAACGTTAGAAAGACCTGGGACAATGCGGTAGCCACGAGGCATCCCCCACTTGTTCAGCTTGTCCTTATTAGAAATGGTGTACATGGTCTGTCCATTGGCCGGAATGGGGAGGAGGCCATCATCCTCCGTCTCGAGCTCGGTAAACTCGTATCCCATCATCTCAAACTCACCGTGCTCGGGGAACCAAGGCTGCGTGACATTCTTTACCACGATCTCTGTCTTGAGGAAGGTGTTATCTGTGCCCAGCAAGTCAAAGTCGGCCTTGAAGTTCATGACGTGAGTGTGAAGCGTGCCGGCGATGGTCTCCGCGATGCGAGGACCCCATTTTCCCTCGTCGTCGGGACGGAAGTAGTTGCCCTGGACGTAACCGGAAGCGTGGGCGTCGACAGTAATGGTTCCATCGACATGAAATGAGTAATCCCACAGGTAGTCGTAGTTGCCAACAGTGGCAACCTGGCGCACGACAAGCTTGGATCCCTTCGTCGCCTGACTGTAGCTTCTGTCGACGTGACGAGTAATGGGAACGCCAATGTCGGTCTCGAAGATGCAGATGGTATTGTTGAACGTGGTGGACGACGTCCCGTCAGTGAATGTCGGGCTCCAGTAAGTGGCGTGGTAGGGACAGTCATAACCAGGAATCAATCTGCTGTTCTGGGCCCCAATACCATAGAATCGGTCCATGTAGGCAGTTCCAGCTTGGAATGGGTTGTGTCCCGCGTACTGTGCAATAGCATCTAGGCCTCTTAGCGTTGAACATGTTAGGAATTAGGGATTAAGGGTTATGGGTTATGGGTTTCGGGGTGTAACAAACCTTGAAGAGAGAGCTCATACATGATTCGCTCGTCCTTGAACTTGATGTCGTAGAACTGGATGCCAACATCTCGGTCGAAGCGCGTATAGAACTTCCAGCCCAGGTACTCGACATAACCGTTGTCTGTGTCAACCGAGTATCTTTTCCCGTCTAACTCAAGGACCGTCGGGGCCAAACGGTCTTCGAGAGATCGTATGGCACCGAAGCGGTCCTTGCGTAGGAATGTACTGTTGGTGGTTGGTGGCGTTGACTTGACTATCTTGCCCTCCTCATAGGCCTTGCGGAAAGCATCGACGGTCTCATACACCACCAGATTGTACACAACCATCTTGGATGAATATAGAGACGGATCCGTGCCAGCCACGTCAAAGCTCACGTACAAATCTGAAGGCTGGTCATAGGGTGCAAGTCCGGCACGACGCCAAGGAGTCCAGATGAGGGAGGTTGTGCCATCCGTGGAACTGGGATTTTGAACAAAATACGCCGCATCACTTCGCTTGTCATCACCTCCGTAATACGCAACACCAATGAGGTCCTTGGTGATGTTGGCAATGCTGGACATGGTCTTGGCAACAATCTTGTCAATAGCTGCGCTGCGGGGTCCGTCATTGTAGCCAGCGTTGATGAGAACCTTAGGACCGTTGACACCATTGTAGAAGTAGTCTAGGGGCTGTATCTTGGTGTCGCATCCAATCGGCAGCGGTCCGACCTGTTATAGCCTTAGCGTGAGGATTTAGGAGGGCGGGAACGGTGACTCTACCATGTAGTCGACAATTCCGGGAACATCAGAAGCTCCCTCGTGAAGCGTCACTCTAGCATACCGAGGGACCTTGGTTGCATTGCCATCGAGGTAGTTGAGAATGTCCGTTTTGTTGGGCTTCAAGATCTCGAGTTGCGAGATATAATTGTCGCTCATTTGTAGGTCCGGACTTGCAGAATCTGTCAAGTTAAGTCCGGTTTCCTCATTCTGCAGGAACTTGACCAGCGACTCCAGCTCTTCAGCAGTCAGAGGCTTGAAAGGTGTCGTCTTAGGGGCTTTGATGATGTTGTCAACTGGGAGAGGACATGTGTCGGCTCTCTCCTTCAAAGACCGGCGTCGGGAAGAGCCTGACTTGTAGTTGTTCGGCCCGGAATGAACATTCCAGGTTCGGCGAGGGTTCGGGACAGCAGAGACTCCCAAGGCCAGTCCCAGGAGGATGGTGGCAATGAAGGACCCTTTCATTGCGGCTCGTATGGTGGGTTTCTCAAGCGAACCTGTAATGAGCTTTGAGAGTGCTGTTGGAACTAGTCTACAGATTCACTTTCGAAAGATGGAACTGGTGTCCTTTATAGATAGTCAAAGGACTCTACTGTCGTTGTTCGTGATATGGCTAGCTTCTCGAGGCACCCGATGTATCACCTCTGCTGCAATCTTCATACAGCATCACTTGCATATCTGATTGTCGGGAAAACTTGTGAATCGTCGAGCCTAGAATGACGCTGAACTAGCTAGCACTCATTCAGAAAAGATACGCCTGACCGTGGAGCCGCCTGTAGGCTTATTGCCGTATTGGCTGCGCTGTAGCTATGGACATGATAAGACGTCAAGAAAATGTCTGTCTCGGGTACCTGTTTGCGGCTATGATGAATGCTGCGAGTGACTGTCCAACGCTTGTATGCATGGGCTGTCACTCCACAGAACGTTTCTAAGCGAAAGTCAGAGTTGGACTGATAAGCCAAACGTCGATCAAGTCGTTATGTAAAAAGATAGAGGCTGATAAAGCCAGATAGGGCCCCGCAAAAAGGCGACGGGACGCACAAGGTTAAGGTTAATAGTGAATAAAAGTGGCCAAACATGACTCGAGATGGTCTTAGAGCGTGGTGGGAAGCGGGGGAGACGTCGAGATCCACCGGACCTACCCACATCGGGACACGATATCCTGAACCCTGGATGGTTTGATGTTGACTGGGTACGTCATGCGTATGGGTAGTTTAGGGCCTCGTTTATCATATTTTCAACGAGGGATCCTGATGTTAGGCTTACATGCTCGAGTTGCCCCGAAGTCGCTAGAGGGGCATCGCTGCTATCAGTTGAGGGACATAGATTGCTGCTCGCTTCGATCCCGGACCTTGAAATCTCGGACTCGGAGTCGGGTGAGATGCCGATGAGGCGGACTTCGGATCTGGGATGCTAAACTCCGGAGTTACCGCGAACCCCCAATTATCGTGAACAAAACGAGAAAGAACAGAAAGACGACAATGACAGAGACCACGCAGCTTTATTACCGTCGGTCACGCACAGGTACGTTCGCAAAAGCCCTCAAACGCCCGCAAGTTGCAACCCTATGGCGGAATCTAGACTGATCAGGACGTAGGCTGCCTGACGTGTCGATCTATCCGCATCAAGTGTGACGAGAAACGCCCGCACTGCCAGACCTGTGCAGACAGGGGTGTCTCCTGCGATGGATACACCAGGCGGTTGAAGTGGGTGAACGTGGGCTTCGAGCCGCAGATGTTGACTCCACCTCCGACGCCGAGACGGACGAGGATGCAGGCTTGTTCGGCTTCTAACTCAGACATGGTCAGTCCGAGTCTTCGGCCGTCTCTGACCAGTGGGATTGCTTTTTCTTCTTCAAGAGACGCCTATCTGTTTAGCCATTGGGGTGACACGCTCATGTCACTTGTCTTCCCAAACCCAGACATTGCCTCCGACTTCTGCGCCGCCAATGTTTCGTTATTCATGAACCCGAACTCTGCTCTATTACAAGCCACATTGGCCAGCTCTGCCGCGCATCTGGTAGCTGTTGGTTCATTATCAGAGACTGAAGCTTTAGAAAGCAAGGATAGGGCCCTGCAAGCAGTCATTGCCTCCGTTCGGTCAAATAAGCCCGTCCCAGGGCAAGGTGGAAGGCCGACTTGTCTAAGTGATGACTGCATATCCGCATCACAGAGTCTCGCCGGCACAGCTGTCATTCAAGGTTGCGATCTGCCAAAGATTCTCGTCCACCTACAAGGAACAGCGTCACTACTACAGGCTCGCTGTGCTTGGGACCGGTCAGCTGGACAAACATCCTCCTGGGTCAAGTCGCCTGTTCTTGGGCCGACAGTGAAGTTCTTAGCCTACTTCGATGTCTTCTGCACTGTCCCAACTCCACGACGGCCTTTGCTTTCTAGGAGCTTCTGGCAGAAGTACATATTCCCTGGTCTCGACCAAGAGATGGCAAACACCCGTCGACCAGATTCCGTCTTCGGCTACGCAGCAGCCATATTCTGCGTAATCGGGGACACCAGTGCATTAATATGTGACTTGTTCGAAGACCGAATCAATCATGCAACCTTCTTCGTGCGGCGAAAAGACATTCTTCAGAGACTTGGACATGCGATACAGCATCTCCCGGAAGTGCGATGTCACGCTCAAGCTCCAACCCATACACGCTCCCACATGAATATTCGGGAGACAGCAAACGAAAACGCCTGTATTTGGGCAGCTGTCTCTCATGGGCTAGCAACGGAAATATTCGTTCGGCGTGCCAAAAACGCAGAAAATGTTGCTGTTGCCGCTCAACTCTTAAACAACCTCCACGACGCTGTGCTTGCAGTCCCCCTCGACTCCAGTTCCATCACTATAATGGCTTGGCCGCTTTTCGTGCTCGGCTGTGAAAGTGTTCCAGGGAGCACTCGTGCCAACAAAGTGGTGCAACTGTTTCAGGACATGTTACAAAAGCAACAAATACTCAACATATCGCGATGCTTCGACGTGCTTAAGAATTCTATCTGGCCATTGGTAGAGAAGGATCAAGATAGAGACTTAAGTCTGGATGAACAGGGCTTGCTTCGATTCCGCCAGACGGATTGGGTTAAGTATTGTTGGATGGAACGAGTGGAATTATGCTTAGCTTGAGTCTAAACGGAAGCTTTTGTATAATGTTATGAACATACATCATAAGGAGACTGACGACGTCTGAGAACGACATAAGCCTACCAATACAATCTTTGGGTATTACTGGACAAATCGAGATGCTGGTAACGACTGACTTGCTTAGAGTCAGAAAAATTGACGCTTTTCCCGCAAGGGTCCCGCAACATCTCGGAATATTGTCTTGACCCGAGGGGCGAAAACTAAACGGTAATATTAGTGTTGAGGTTCAACACCGGGGAATCCCAGTATAGACAAGGGCCGCTCGCGGCGTCTATCTGCATCTGTCTACCGGAAACCACATTGCGAAATGTGCAAAAGTTCGAAGAGAAGAGAATCTACTAAGCAACTGTGAGTACTTGTCTCACCTTGAATAGGTCGAAAAAAGTAATATTTGAGCCCAAGGGAGAATACTTCAAGATTCCCCCACATTCATGCTTGGCCGCTTATCCTAAAACTAAATCCACATGTTCTTGGTCCCTCTCTAAAAGGTCAGTGAGAATCTTCCCGGTGCCTTGGCGCCTGGCGACGCCATTTTCCCATCGAATGCAGAGCCCAAAGTAGCAGGCGGAGCGAGGCCGATCCCCTGGTCTTCTTCGCAGTTCTTCAATTTCGTCAGGTGCCATCAAGTAGTCAGAGAACTCCGTCGTCCATCCTTTAGCCACTGCGACAAACTCGGCTGTTCCGTGTGCGAGAAACCGGTCTATATCTAATTTCTTGTGGACTCGCAGCACTCCGGCTAACTCTTCTGTATTAGAATACAGTTCCATCAAGCGCTCAAATTGGGGTGAGTTGTTGAACTCCGGACGAATCCGCCTTGGTACGAAGAAAGCTCTATATGTCTTTGCAAAGAGGAACTGGAGCTGCACCGCTGGCTCGGAAGCTTCGGTGGACGGGGGAGGAGGAATAGGGTAGCGAAACCTCTGGTCCCCGAACTCATAGACAGGCGGCCCAGAGCCTGAATCAACGCGATTCCAGCCTTTGGGGACATGTCCGGGATCGTTCTGGGCAAGAGTTTTATACTGGTGCCATCTGCAGTTAATAGCTCGCCTTTCTGCAGGAGGCGTAGAAGGCGATTGCATAGCGAACCACTGCGTAACGGGCTCTACGATCCCGTCGCATGTCCCGATGCATTCGTACTCGCTGTCACACACGAAGTAAAAGGCACCCTGCCAGCCCAGCCAGGACCAACTCGGCAGATTATCTTCTTCGGGAGGTAGAACAACCGAGGCGACCCGTCGTTCGACATCGTTCAGAGGTTCCCACACTAGAGAATAGTCGAAGAAAATATCCGGATGCCCGTAATTGAGGCCTCCTAGGAAATAACCGCTCATAAAATTTTGTACACCCAAGAAGGCCCTTAGGGCGTCTTCCTGATATCTGAGGTGACGCTCGTTGAATGCTGAGGCGATGAGACTGGCCCAGCCATCGAGTCCTGGGTATGGCTGTTCCATCCTGTAAACGGAGGGCATCTGTACAAGGCTGTCGGGCCCCACGGCTACGAGTGCTTCTTCGCGCAAAGAACCTCCTAGACAGACCCAGCGAAGCGGCCCGTCGGTGAAGACGAGGCGCCTCTTGGCGAAGATGAACTCCTGATACGTCCAACCACGTTCGTTCCATATCGACCCGACGTCACGTTTAGGCCTTGCATCGACATTATCCGCATCGCCGTCATAGGAGCGATCCCAGACGGGACCCGGCTTGTTGAACCAGGACAGCTTATCGCCCCCGGCCATGTCGAACGCGACGTGGTCGACGCTCCTCGGTGCCGAAATGCCGCGGAAGCCTCTCAGCCCGTGATTTGCATCTTGTCCGGCCAGTGCAACCAGGCAGAGGGCCGACTTGGCGAAGATCTGATGTATCGCGTTCAGACTTCGGTGCACAGCAGCATTGTCGTCCTGAATGATGCAAAGACGGTCGACCCATAAATACCTCTGACCTCGGCACTTGGTGATTCCCATGTCGTCCCGAACCGTCCTTGGCACAATCTCCGCGCCGTGAGGGGTGTAAGGAATTCGGTTTTCTCAGACGCTCAAGGGTGCCCGTCGTATTGGTGACAGATTCCACACTGCCCCAGGTGTAGGGAAGAGTGAAATACGTAGCCGTTTCGGACCTGAAGGGAACGACGCACTGTTCATCCACATCGATCAGCCAGTCCGGGCTCGTGTCTGTCCCGGACTGCACTTTCGTCGTCCAGAGGGGCTTCTCGCATCTGGTTCCATGTTCACAGAGGCATATTTCGTACCAAGACCGCGGGATTGAGAGATCGATCCATTCAGGGTCAAGAATCCTCGAAGTCCCGGGATGCCCCGGTTGGTCGGGTCTCGCGATAAGTGCGAAACATTTCAAGTACAATTGTTGTGTACTCGATGATCGAAATAGACATTCAAGATCTCCGTAAAAGATTTCTACAGTGACACTCCACGTAGCTAGCGAGAGAGCGTCCATGTTCTTGTCCTTCCGGTTTATGCTTTCCCACATGCTCCGAATCAAGCCAGCATGTGGACATGGCATTTCGATCAAGTCGCTCAAGTTGCCGAGGCTGCGCTCTTTGCAACTAATATCGTCGCTATGGTGTATCTTTGCGAGATCCATGATGTCAGAGCACACCTGACAGCCCTGCGGCCGTAATGGAAGGGCCCATGAACCGCCTGCCACCCGTCGGAGTCGAGCGCTAGCCGCTCGAAGCCCGTCGTGCGATTTAGACTCCGCCATGGCGAAGCTGAGGGTGGCTGACCAACGGTTCGAAGCGATGGCAAAAGGGTATTCTGCAGATCGAGAAGAATGGGAACGAGTCTCTTAAGTTGGTCATACAAACATGAGGAGAAAAGACGTCATTCAGCCTCAGCCCCCAAGATGCCTGCTGGCTAGCCATTGCGCCACCTTTGGGGGCGGTCCGTCAAGCCACATGCCAATGCATAACATGACAGCTAGTGTAAGTGCCTACCTAACTTGCATTGTCTTTGGGTTAGGGTTGAAGTTAGGAGCGTAGACAGCGACGAGAGACTTACGACCTCCCATAACACCACAAAGTCACGCTCCCTCTTTAAACTACAAAGTCACCAAGCTCATGATCAGCTCCAATGAATATGCTCCCCCGCGGCCGTCAAAGAGCGGAACGATTAGTCGGCCGATTTGTTTCACGCAGCATTTTCGGACTGCGGTGCCTCTGCCACACGAAAGTTTTGCTTTTGAGAAGTGCGGAGTCATCATCATCCCATCTCTCCGCCTCTGTAGCTTCGTTTTAGTTGGTTCTGTGTCCCTAACTATCGACTCAATTGGCTCCGCTTTGACTGGTTCTCACATTGGCAGTGCGCGGAAGGAGCGGCTTGCGAAGTCTCGAATACGACATGGCATATATCAAATTCGCGCATGCTATCGAAACAAGCATCTGTTGAAAAGTGTGACAGTTTCATGGAAACTATGCGTGGGAAATACGGCCTTAGTGCGCTGCAACGCTCCTCCACAGTAGAAACAGCATCAGTACTTTGGGCAAGACAGCGTCAC
This sequence comes from Neonectria magnoliae, assembly GCA_037954305.1. Lineage (NCBI taxonomy): Eukaryota > Fungi > Ascomycota > Sordariomycetes > Hypocreales > Nectriaceae > Neonectria > Neonectria magnoliae. Next base: position 157,437 of record JAZAVK010000054.1, on the reverse strand, counting down.
ACAGATGGGGTTGGCGGAGACATTCTGTATAAAGGACAACTTCACTGTCGGCCAAGTTGGAGTTGAACATTCGGGCTGTTCAAACTCGTATGTGTCATTTTACAAGACGGCCAAATATCTTTTTATATAGCCATACTCGCCTAAGATAGGATCATTGCGCTAAAGGTCATTGGAGTTCACGTTTGGGAGTTGTCGGTCCAAAGTTTCCAAAACAGAGTATATGTGAGTTGAACCTGTCGACTGAAAACAACCCTCGGCGTTTATCTACTGACTGCTAGCGATAGCATATGGTCATAACGCCTATTATGTGTGCTCTCACCACGGGCTTCTCCAAACCTCACGGGCACTGTTCTATATCCAACTGTCGCCTCAGACGTGGTGGAGGTGGTGCAGCTGCGGCGTGCTCTGTCTTTTGGGTGGGTACAATGCCGCCATATTCTTTACGAGACTGACCTTACTTAGGTTGTTTCCCGTACCGCCATCACGATTCGAGAACCATGCTGTGTAGGAATGTGACCAAAAATTGGCTAATCTCGTCTTGCTTAGCATTGTTGAGTCTAACCTACTTGTCGTATGCGCCACCCTTCCTGCCATTCGACGGTTCCTCACGCATATTGTCCCAAGCATCATCGACGATCAAGGAACCTCCGTGGAAGAACATGGAGATGGATGGGGCGGACTCCAACAGCCCTCTTTTATGACGTCTAGCACTAGGGCCGTAAGAATGTGGACGAATTTGGGATGATTATCGTCGACAGATCTAACTCGGCGAGTGTGAGGGAGCGGCATGGAACCATTTTCACAGCTTTGAGATATTCCTTGCGAGATCATGCAGAAAGAGACGGGTCGAACTATCGGCAAGGTTCCGCCTTGGTCAGTAACTCTAGGTATACGACTTCGGATCATTTGGTCTGGAATTCGCAGCCGGGAGGTGAAGATTTCGAACCGGAGCGCGCTATCGTTTACCCAAGGACAAATATAGTGGTGCGAGACAGTTGGAGCATTATGTCTTGCCCCTACATGGAGTTTTGGGGGACTTAGAGACAAAGTCCGCGTAGAAGACATCTGAAACAAGTTTAACGTGGCTATTCGGGGGGTTGCTCCGTACATGATCAACCCAGTTGTAGCAAACCCGGCTCCGTTGAATTCACCTTCGTTACGTGCCTATCATTCGTCACACATTGTTGCTCATTTTACGGCATAGTTGATCCTTCGTTCATTCCCATTGAGTAGCATCTCAAGTCAATTTCAAGCCTTCTATCTTGTAGTCAATTGCTTGTGAGTTGTAGCGGCACATGGCGTTAACTCGGGCTTAGTTGATGGGTGATCGGCGATTGACGAGGTATCGAATCAACTGTGTCTACTGGTTTGGCACTGATTGATGCCGATCTCAAGAACACCTCAGCTTACTTTCGTTGTACTATGATAGCATTACTATGCTTGCTATATAGCTGAGTAGTCTACCCTGATATGCCCGGATACATGTGCTGGCCGTCCTTTTCACTTGTCTTTTCTTACACAATCTGTAACTAATCATCGCCAACACAGTACCAGTTCCGATTACATTTCATCCACAAGGGGCGGTGTTTCATCAGTCCCAAGTGACCCAAACCGATCGCTGAATGTTATCGGTGCGGGCTATTTGAGGACTGGAACTCTTTCCATAGCATTGGCCTTGGAAACTTTGCTAGATGGCCCCGTGATGCACGGTGGCACGCAGCTACTTGGCCGCGAGGACGGTGAAACTTTCTCTGCTTCCTTGTACTGGGACTGTCGATAATCTAATATCCCCAGCTCATGTCAAATTTTGGTCGGAGATCTTCGCGCCGCGACATGATAGGGCTCGTCTTCTCAAATTCCTGTGTCAAGCTACAGCTGGCTTTCCGGCCATCACAGATGCTCCAGGGAACTGTTTCATCGCAGAACTGCTTGAGCTGTATCCAGATGTCGAGGTTTTCTGCGTTCATCGGAACGCAGTGACGTGGTGGAAGAGCTGGAAGTCGGTCACAAAGCAAGCGGGAGCGGGATTCTTGAATTGGCTCCTTGTGCCAGTACCGGAGAAAAGGTGGTATCCTAAACTGGTGGCGCAAACTGGTGGCGCAGTTCTCAGAGCAGTAAGTTTATACCCATCCATGATTTTATGTATCCAGTAGTCAATTATCTTCACAGACAAGAGGAAAAATGGGAATCAATGAGGAAGGGTGCGTCTGTGGACGGCCTCAACTCGGGATAAATACTCATAATAACCCAGATCGATTGGACGGGCATAACAAGACGTCAAGGAAGTCACGCCTCCAAAACTCCATACCATACAGTTGAGCCGAGGTTGGAGTCCCCTCAGCAAGGTGCTGGGAATGGCAACACCGGATGCGTCGTTTCCTCGGGCCAACGATGTAGAGGCCGTTGAAGGATTAGCCTGACACATATTTATCGAGGCAGGATGGAGATGGGCAATCATATTCACTGTACTTGGGGCGTTGATATATGGCACATGGCAGTATCTCGATATGAACTAGTACTGTATGTAGCCGCGTGGAGGAAGCAATCGCGAGAATATTTCGCTAGCGGTTCGGTTCATCGTCGACTCGAAGGAGAAACCCGTCTATGGAGGAACTCCACTCCTATTGATCGGAGCCGGACTTCCCCGTGCTGCTACGTCGTCGATGCAGGCCGCATTTGAACAATTCTGCTTCACCCTATGTCTACACATGGCGGAGATACTTCTACACGCATCGCGCGAGCAACTTATGCTCGACGCAGTCGCCGAAAAGGACACGCAGCGACGGCACAAGCTTCTACATGAGCTCATCGATGGCTACGTATCTGCCTGCGACCTCCCCGCCGCCCTCTTTGTCGCAGACCTGGCGGACATGGTCTTGAATGGACACCCGAGTTCAGAGGTGTGGGCACGAAGCGCTAAAGAGAGCCTCGCCTTTTTTTTCACCCCATGGTTTAAATGGGTGGAATTGCTCTGAAAAAAACGATAGGCTTTGGTACTGTCTGAATGTGGAGGTTGTGAAATGGTTTAAGGCGAATCACGGCGTTGATGACGCATTTATTGCGAAGGGATACGAGTTGTACTACGACGGCGTGAGGACTGAAGCTAGGAATCGTGGCATGTAGATCTTGGAGTTCAAAACTGAGGATGGATGGGAGCCTCTCTGCAAATTTGTTGGGAAGGAGGTTCCAAAGACCCCTTTTCCATGGCTGAACGAAAAGAAAACATTCACTATCGTCAAATCGATTATTATCGCACGGGGTTTACTGGCGTGGCCAGGTCTTGGCTTGGTAGGATGGGGCACTTGGAAGTTGAGTGTACGAGTCGCAAAGGAGCTGGCTATACAAGGAGTTTAGCTGGGGGTGTTCGGGTTGCAAGAAGCAAATGGTATCAAACTCATTGTTCGTGCCTGGCCGTGTTAGGACATCATCGTGCTGAAGCCCTTCGAGTCGAATGGTACCTCACCAGCAAGAACATGTCGGCTAAAAATTCTTGTGCCATCTCAGCAAAGCGCTACTGTGATACGTGTGTCTGGATCCCATTTGCTAGAGCAAGGCCGGCATGTTGAAAGACTGTAATATCAAGTACTTCGTCTAAATAGAAGACAGCCTAAGCTCAATATCGCTCTCGGGCGACGCAGGGTTGGAGTAAATAGTGGTAATCTCAAGACCGGCCTTGATAACAATTTCTCGCCACTCTTGCTCAGTGCGCTCACGCGATGCACCGAGATGACCCAGCATCATCATGTCCATAGCAGTAGCAGGCTCCGAGGGCTGCTCCTCAGATAAGACAATCTCGTTGAGTAAGACGCGGGAGTAGCCAGGCGCTCGGTAATGGGGTAGAAAGCCCACCAGTCCGAGTTGCCGGCGCGGTAAACAGACATGAACGATACAAACCAGTCGACGAACGGCGGGTTGGCGGTCAACCAGTCGAAGAACGGGAGCGACGAGTTGAAGCATGACTGGTACGGTCCATCCGTCAAGCCAGGCGCCTTGTATCCGGCTTTCTCAAAGTGCTCGGGGAAGTTGCGGAACGACTTCGAGGCAGCGCCGTAACAGAAGAGGATGCTCTGCTGATATCCGTCGGTGGCGAGGACTTTGGACAAGTCTGTGGCTTGCCAGCCGTTTTGTTTGGAGTAGCGAACGACTCGGTGGGCAGCAAAATGTCTCATGAATCGTCCGAGAAGAGGCACCTCGATGCCGGTCTTTTTAGCCAGGGACTTAGTGCTGAGGCCATCCTCGGATTCATCGAGAAGCTGAAAAATCTTCTTCTTGGCAGCAATCTCTAGAATACCTGACAGGGAGGCCTGGCGACTCGGGGTCAGTTGCTGAGGCGGGAAGGGATTCTGGAGTTTAAACTCACCGTGGCAAAATACAGACGCTGCAGAAACTCCGTGGGCGTCTCCAACTCAGCAAGCAGCTCTCGGTTCAGATCGAGGAGCGTCTCACGAGCGCCGATCTCGTTCCTTTCGAGGGCCGCTGAGGCGGCCTTCATGCGCTCAATAATAGCAGAGGATGTCATGGTTGCAGGGCCAGTAACTTGGTGTGAAGGGGAATGGGCAAGCGTCCAAGGGATTACGGAAAGGAAGATGCGACAACACCAAGCCTTTAATTTAACCTCTCGTCACTGCCAAGCCAACCTTCAGTTCCATCAGTTCATAAGGCCCACAGGTGTGGAAGCGGCAAATACGCCCAGAAATGGCAACGGCGTTGTGGACCAACAACCAACAACTAACATTGCAGGCCTATTTACCTAAGATACCTGTTGGCGCGCATGTGCAGTCATTCTGCAGTAGAATCCTTGAAACTATCCACCTACGGATAGCATCATCCCAGCAACCCGACCCATCTTCTCATTGGCTCCACATCCATGGTTTTCGTTCCTTCTCGGCGGATCTTTCAAATTGAAGCTAGATAATGTGTTGGAAGACAGAGACAATCGAGGAAAGATCAAGGACTTGCTGGAAGTTATATCACTCTACGAACAGATGCATTTTGGGAATTTCCTGTGCTTCCATGGAGCGATATGCCGGGTGCCAACACAATGCAACTGTGATTGACTGCATACACGTTCGTTCTCAGTGGCTGAGAGGGGTTCGTCCACCTCAAGGAATTGATTGGCATGGATGGTGCCGATTCCTTCCGTCGGTTCCGGGAACTTAGAACCCTTGAGGGACGACTGTTGCGAGTTAGTTCCCTTTCGCCAGGAAGGGCTGTGTCTGTTGGTTCTGTTCATTGGTGCTACATGGATTTGCCTCTTGTGCAGCAATCCCTACCCCCAGGAAGAAAATAATGGCTTTGTATGCTTCCCAAAGAAAAGATATCTGTCTTGTTGAATTCTCCTTTTTCTCTTGACCATTGTCTCCTAGAGCACCTTTCTGTCCTTCTCGCCACCCAGATTTTCTAATCATGGACGACGATGAACTCCAGGAGTCCAAGCAGATCCAGCTGAGCCTGGTCGCCTGGATTTTTACTGGCATGGCCATGCTCACAGTGCTGACGAAGCTGTACACGACCTTGGTCGTCTTCCAGAGGCCCGGCTGGGATGACTTGATGATTTTTCTTTCGTTGGTAAGTACGAGTCAGTATGGTCGGGGTGAAATAAATCTCCTTATTCTGGAAGCTCTGCAGCATCATCGTACCCTCTTTGGTACAAGTTTCGGTGGATCTTGGCCTGGGGTTGCATACGGCGGCGATTCAGACTGAACAAGGAGGCTTCAAGAAGATGGTCAAGACGAGGAGAATTCAGATTCTCGGGTATCTTGAGTCCATACTCGATTAAATCGTAGCAAGCATACTGACCAATGAAGCGTTCAACATCCTCGCCTACAGTCTCCCAAACGTCGCCATCTTGATTCTCATCGAACGTCTAGCCGGCCGAACCGACACCATATCACGCCGCACGCTACGAGGCATTGTTTCGATCCAGCTGATCTTCGCTGCCGTCTCGGTAATCATCATTTTTGTCCAATGCAAACCGACGAGATATCTGTGGGATCAGTCGATCAAGGGAACTTGCTGGAGTCCGGACGTCTTCAATTACTCGTCCTACATTGTCAGCGCGTTCACAGCGTTCACCGATTTGGTCCTCGCAATTGTCCCAATCCATGCCTTCTGGAAGCTCCAGTTGAAGTTACGGGAGAAATTAGAAGTCAGCTTCATGCTGGGACTGACGTTGCTGTCCGCAATCTTCACCATCGTCAAGGCGACGTACATGCATCTGTTTACCGATCGGGTTGATCCACGTAAAGGTACTCCTTATATTTATATCTTCACTAGCTTACCCGCGACTAGTTTTCAACGTGGTAGATTCGGTCATTTGGGGCCTGTAAGATGTTTCTTTTGTGACTAGGTACAACATCAACTAACGATGCTACCTAGGGTGGAACAAAACATTGTCATCATGGCAGCGAGCGTCCCAACGCTCCGTCCGCTTCTACGTCATATCAAAAGGAAGGGGGCTATCCGGACTACAACGAGCTATTTCCACAGCGATACCGGACACAAGCGGGCCGAGTCAGCTTCGGAGGTCCCACTGGACGACATGAGTCGTCAGGTGGCGCAGGGAAGCAGGCGAAGCTTCGAGGTTCATAATTCATCAGACGATTGGAATCATGGGAGCGAGACGCAGACCACGCCTCAGTACGAGTGAATTAAATGGGACGAGAAGAAGGAAGAGGCATAAATCGTAGATATGAAGTTTAGTATGGGATCTAGTAACCTGCTTTCCTTCATTCTATTCAGAGTATATAGCCTTGGTCGGCATCATCAAATACGACAGGGCGATACAGTAGACAGTATATAGTACACAACACAAGGAAACGGTATACCTAGCATTAGATATGCTAGAGAATGATACTTTCTGTTTCCGAATGTAGGACTAGCCTCGGCCTGTTCAATCTAAGCAGGCAAACACCGCTTCTTTTCGGTTTCTGTCACCATCGAGAGGAAAGCTTCCCAGCTAATATCAAGGCCAGTGCCACCGTTAGGACGGCCAGCTACTGGTAAACCGACAATGACGTTAGGGTTTCCAACGATGCCTTGGACCAAATCTTGAGATACGAGGTGTGTTTAGACCGCAGTCTGTTGAAGGTTGTAATCGAACCAAATTGATAGACTGTGGTTTCTCTGCTGAATTGAATGATCATTGGTATTACACTCGTATTTAATAATTGAAGGCGTGTAAGAGACCGAATAGCCCTGACGGAGAGGTTGCGCTGCAGCTGCTAGCCATGCCAATTGTTCGCCACACTCGGCAACTGACCGAGCTGGCCCGGTAACTGTGACAAGCAAGTCCGGTTCATTAACCCGTGCCTTGACAAGGGTACGGTCCGGTAAAGAGACTTCACCAGAGTCAGAGTAAGCCTTTCAACGGATGATCACCTGTGACATACCTGTGTGCTCCTATCCAGCGCTGTCATCAGTGGTTTTCTGAAGTACTTGACCTTTCTCCACACTGTGATGGATGAAATGCTCCTTATGAATAGTAGCTCCGAACCAACTGTATGCGACGCTATGTCGAATTGTTTCGCTGTAGACTAGTAGTTCAACTCGAATGGTGCTAGACCTAGGACGCCTTTGAAAGACTCCCCGCTAGGCATCGATGTGTTGGCTTTCAAACCATTTACTCCCTTTGCAAATAATAATCCGAGTTGCTTAGCAACTGCTCTTATCATCCAGGCAGAATTTTTGCCGCTTAACACGGGCTCATAACGACTTGCTCGTGTTTCTTGTACATAAAGTGCATAATGTCTCGGTTTTTCTGGGAGGAAGACTCATGGCCAAGTTTCAACGCAAACGTTTTGATGAGCTAGGGGACGGGCTCAGAAAACTTTGGCCACTGCTCAGCGATGATTTCGTCCTGGGTGAAATTCGAATAGAGAAGGTTCGAAAACTGAGATATGTACTGTTGTGAAAGATGCAGTGAGCCCTTGGTCACCTCCGAGTGGATGGTCCCGTCGTCGCCTGCCTGATTTTGATCCTGTAGAGCTGTGTCCTATGTCTTCCCGTGGGGGACATTAGGGCTGGAACTTAGGTTGGGTGTAGATTCGTATCTGTTCCCCTCCAGTGAGATGTGAGTAGCCCGTGATTTTGCCAAAGATCTTGCTCGGACTACTTTTGAGTCGCATGTACGGGCGGTCCCATTTGCGATAATAATCGGCGAGGTTAGAAAGAACACGCGGAATTAAAGAAAAGTTGGTAAATAACTAACTTTGCGAGACATAGATAATTGAGGAGGGTCATCTACATCAAGAGCTTTCGGGAGTTCTCCTGCACAACTACTTCCTCATACCAGAGCTTGAGATCGCTCATATCAGACGCGTTATCATCATCCGCCCCACCACGTTGTTCCTCATGTTGGCCACCTTTCTCGTGAAGAGCTTGAGGCTTGAGGTGCATTCGGCGAAGATGGGCGACCGCATTGTAGTGAGTTCCATACTGCTTTTTGAAGACACAGGCCTTGCATGTGGTGAGGGGATTGACGGGCTGAATTGAAGATGCAATACCAATAGTAATGGGGTGCGGCAGACGAACTTCTTGACCAAGCCGTCGTGCTTCACGCTCGCTTGTCGTTGGAGTTTATAGTCCGCAGCAGCGGTATTTGACGCCTTCCCTGCTTTAACATTCTCAGATAAGGTGCTGATCCCTCCCACTCCCATTCCCTCTGTACGGGGTGGGTTGAAAGGCGTAGCGAATGGCTGGAGAGGAAAGGAAGAAAGGGGAGCGGAATCAACCGCATTTGAGCCGTCTGGAGAAGGATGAATCCCCATCTATAAGGGTTTCGCTGGGAGCACGGCGCTGTTATCCATGCTGGACACAAGTTGTGGAACACTCGGAACTCGGGTATGCGATAGAAGTTCTAAAATCAGAGGGAGGGCTTGTGTCTTGGGCGTTGTTGAACAGTAAAGGCCGTGCATTCACTCGATGGAACTCCCGTCTTGCGTCTTGACTGGTTTTCCGCGGTGGACTTTCTAGAGCGCGGCATCTTGAAGGGTTGGTGAGAGACGTTTGAAGATCAAGAAAACATGCGACGCCCTGACAGCAAAAGCCATGGATTTATCAGGCAGGGAACGAGCAGGCTGTGCCCGTCAGCTACATGTTGAAAAGCACATTTGTGCTTTTCTTGTCTCACTGGCCAAGACGCCGCGTCGTCATTGGATCGGCAATCCACCAATGCTATGAATCCGAGTCGATATAACGTGCAGATAGATCTGAAATCTCTTCCCAGATTTTTGATTGACGTGCAATTCTTATTCCCCGTCTTATACGCTCACTTCGGCGGAATCCTCGTCCCAAAGATTGGTTTGTGACATGACGTTTAGTTCCAGTTGCCCAACCATTCAACCTCGGCATCAGACACATGATAGCCGATGCCCCTATGCACATGACATTTCGTAATTGACATATAACAATCTATCCCCGTATTGCAATTGTAGTCTTGACGTCCCTTGGTATTTTTGGGCATACCTGCTTTTTAATGGCTGACGAATTGCGGGAGAGACCCTCTAACAAAAGCCGCACTTTATTCTAACCAGCGCTAATGCTTAGAGCGATGGACCGACATTCTGGGGCACTATTTTTGTATCAGACACCTGCTTCCCTCCTTCCACGAGAGACGGTGTCGATGATGCTGAATCGGTGGCTTGGGCATTGGCGAGTCTCCTATTGACTTGTGAGAAAGTGTCCATTACGACAGAGTAGAAAACATACGCTTTCCGTTTCAATGCATAACTAAGCATATGGCATGTGATAATGAGCAGGGCTGCACATGCCAAGCAGAACGGGTATCCTTTGGGGTATCGTGGCGCCTCCACGGTTGGGAACGTCAAGATTGGTGTCCAGGCTGTAGTAGACTGCGCAATGGCATTGATCAACACCAGCGTGAATGCTCGTTCGGCAGGCGAATATTTCAACATGCTGTTCACCCAGCCGTGGAAAACGCTAGACATTGCTGGCGAGGAGTAGGATGTCGCGAAGGCAAACCAAAGTGCACTCTCAGGAACATCCCAAATAGTCTTGATAATCAGACCAAGGATATTCCATGAATGAGCAATGGTGATAGCCCACGCCGGCCCGGTTACTAGATCAGATAAGAAGCACACAAAGAGCGTATAGAAGATACCCAAAGCAGGGGCTATCGTTCCAAGCTCGTTGACTCTGGCAGACGAGAACCGCTTGAGACTCTTGATCCAGAGGAGAAAGCTTCCAGTACTGGAATGGGTGCCGGCGTTCCAGAACAGGACATCCATAGACACGATGACCCAGAACTTAGGATTGAAGACGACCTTGTTGAAGGTTCGGAGTTCAAACTTGCCATGTAAAACGTGTCCTGCGCGCTCCAGGCGGCGTCTAGACACCTCGAGATCATGCTCGTTGAGAATTCGCCGGTTTGGTTGCTCGTAAGTGCCCGGGATAGTAAAGTATCCCAGGATGCCCACTGGGATGGTGATTACGGCACAGATGATGTACATCCAGCGCCAGCCAGCAAGACCGTGAACGCCGTCAAGACTTTTCGTAGCGCCTGCTTGAATAAGGCCGGCTGTGAGCGTACCAAGTGATAGCCCGACATAGAAGATGCCACCGCGTCGACCAATCTCATGTCCTCGATACCATGCACCTAGACTTCATGTCAGCACATGACAACTCGCACTTGGGGTTGGAAGGAAATCCCGTACCAAAGACATAATGCATCGCCGGAAAAAAGGCTGCTTCGAACCAGCCCACCAGGAATCTGTAGGCTGCCATTTCGCCAAAGGATGTGGCACGAAATTGAAGAAGCGTAAAGATGCCCCACATGACATCGAGAAACGGGATGATCCAGTACATCGGGATGTAGGTGAACAGGAACAAGAAGGGAAGCTGTCCAACAACAGCACCAACAATATACATCGTCTGAAGCTGCACGAGTTCGTTTCCGTAGAATCCGAGATCTTCCTTCATTCCAGCAACGTATGCATTGTCTATCTCCTCTTAGCAACGACTCTCGACGGCGGGACTCGGTATCACGCACTCAGATTTGACTGATCAATGTACTTGACCCAGTATGAAAGCACAGCGTAAGGCACCACGAGAAGGTCCAGCTTCTGAATGAACTTTCTTTCCTCCGGGGTATCGTCGTCGGAGTACCATTGCAACTTGTACCATTTGGACCTAGGAATGCTGGCCATCTTGACGGCGTGCCTGGCTTGCACCGGACTGTATCGGAATGGCGAGTTGAATGGACGAGATAGAAATTGGTTTGGCTCTGTGATAGCTCGGGTTGTCGGCAACGAAACTTGCTTCTGGGAGCTTATTGATCCTGCGGGTAGATAATAGACCGAAAATGTCCTTTTATGATGGCCTATGGCCTCCACACGTTCCATCTCGTCATCTATCCCATGCTTCGCATAAGCTGATAGCGGGCACCATATACCCAGTTACGGCATGATCCACGAGCCATCCTGGAAGAAAGATTACAGCCCTCAAGGGTTTCAAACGTTAGTTCGGCACTTGCCCCAGTGTTCCAGCTTAGGTATCTATCCCGTGGAATAGCACCTAGAGCTACCCAGCTAGGTGGCGAAGAATGAAGTATTGAAGTACCAAAAGGTGCCAATCAGATTCCCTCCTTCAATGAATCGACCTCTCATCTTTCACTCTCTGGGCCCACGAGATACTGTATACGAACTAACGTTTTGAAATCCTTGAGGGCTGTAGACCAGTGGACCTCCTGCGATACGACGTCGAAAAACGGGATACCGGTTTGCGGGTGAATGCCGACAGGTCTCGAACGGGTCGAAGACCGACCATGCACAAATACTAGGAAAATCGATGGCAACATTAAGCTTATTGCCGACTAAGGCTAAATGGGTAGGGATTATGTCGGGGAAACGCCGAAAGTGGTGTACTCGGCAGTGCTGTCGGTAGATGACGTGCTTATACCTCATTTTCGTGAGGATGATGCAACCAACGGAGTCTCCAGAAATAAACAAGGCGAAGTGCCACAGAGTCGCAATGATGAACCTCGAAAAGCCCGCACTGCTCACGTCGTGAACAAAGATCTGGAATCATCATCGCGCCATGGACGGGCTCATCGTCTGTTGTTGACGACTCCGAGCATATTGGTTGGGAACGAGACTTGCGGGATGCGCATTGATGCATGGACCAGCGCAACCCGCAGTTCGCCACAACCAGAAAAAGTTCACATATAGCTCATCGACATCGTTTTCAGAACTCATCAGAACAGGCCCATTTAGACTAGAGATGCGCGCACAACACACAATTTGTCTTCACCGAGTTTGTCATTGAGATATAGAATTATGCTAACGGAAAGAATTGACTGCTGGGCGCTATGCTATGGAAATACGGAGCTTCAAGCAGGCACCAGACTATTTCTTCAATAGACCAATGTGGCAATCAATAGCCTCATGAGTACGACGCCCTTGCCACTGAAACGATAAACCACATCATCAGTCATAGACTAGTACCAGCAGAGGATGTTAGCCGATGGCGATATCCTTCTCCACGTACATCCAAGTTCCATTTCTGGCTATTCTCCCGTCTCCAATATCGTCATCCCTGTCAGTGGCCGATCCCATGTTCTAGGCTGAATCGTTTCTGACACAAGCTTTCTACTGTAGTTATTATTCTGACCTGACTAACAAGAAGGCGCTTTATTTAGTAGCCTAACTCAATCAAAGGGCTTACTTCGGCTACCGCGTTTGCGAGTACAAATTGTTAAAGGCATACACGAATAAGGCGCTCATGGAGAGCATTGCGTGATAATGCACAGGCCAGCGTGTCCATCCATACACTGTTCATAATTGGGAGTATTGCAATCGCCATGAGATGACAGATGCGTCAACCTGCAGCAAGGGTGGATGGAATATTGGTTGACAGGCAGCATCTGAATAAGGCGACACATGTGAAGCCTTTATGGAGTGTTGTAGCAGCGAATGTCCAGTCACCGCGCGAAGTGCCAGCCTCCTCAATATTTTCCTAATCCTCACTAACGTCCCCGTTAAATGCTCCATTAGTTTATTACATGGTATCTCCATACTCACAGTGCTCTTTAGTAGACACCTCTGATTATAAACTCTTGCTTAACCCCAGTGATGACTCATATATTCAGTCACCCCCGTGGCCGTGATAAAGGATTAGTACAGTCTATTCTCAGATGCCGAGTTGCGCTATTTTAAAGAAGCTCATGGTTGAAGAGTAGCTAGTTGTCACTTTGTGGTAGTTGGATATTCGATGCCATGGAGTGAACGTGCAACTACGCAGGAGCAGTTAATAGGCGTCATGTGATGCACGTGAGAGCCAAATAATGACTTCCTGCCATCAGGACGTACTCGAAGTTTGTTTGCTCAGAGCCCGAGATCAGAGGTATCAAATCCAAAACTGAAAGGGCTCCATGCAACTAAGTGTTTTATTTTCATGCTATGGGTGGCGACTTTTCTGACATCCTTCCCGTGGGCGTCTAGGGTAGCTTGGTGGGATACGGGTACTTCAATTTCGCACCGTATTTCATACAGAAACGCCTGATCCATGCCGCACGAAACTTGGACATGTGTTGCAGAGCTGACAATAGGTTTTTAGAAGATTTCCAACATTTTAGTGACCGAAATAAACACGAGTAAAGTCCTAGTAAAGCCTTTGCTTAACACATCAATCCGTAAAACTAACCTATAGATCGATCAGTAACTTAGTAGAGAATAGCATGCCCAAATTGAAGATTCTCGCAATACGCGTAATCCTAACAATGGCACGTAGTTCAAGACCCGCGTCCATTGTTGATCGCAAAGCGCGGCATTGTCTCCCGAGTCCCCAGCTTCTCCCGTGGAGCAGTTCAGGGATCAGGCTTCCGGCCGGGGCCGCAATGATGCCGCAATCTCTCTCGGCAGAGATGAAGATCCATAATTAAGCCCCGGCTGGCATGAAGTCGGGTAGATGCATTAGGGCCAGATGCAGCCTCCTGTTGATCACATGAAGTCCCCGCCTCTCATTCTGTCGCTTTGCCGACTCGTTGTTCCGGCGTGTTTAGAATGCTCGTGCATGACAAGCGTTTCGATGTAAACAATACCCCGGATTGAGTGAGGGCGGTGATTGGATCGAGAGCTGAAGATCTTACAGTGTCGAGCAGACCATATGTCTCCGTGAAGGGCCATCGACCAACACACGCCGACGAGTAAGTCAGGCGCAGAGCTCAGCTTCCCGCTCTCAGCTCCCGAACACTGACATCTCACATCGTCAACCCTGCCCTTACCCTGCTTTTTCCCTCGTGCGCTGTCGACTTCTCCATACTTCTGAATCAATCCCCCCCGGAAGCCATCAATGTCGTGCAGCAGGGCCAGGGCCGACGAGGTCGGGGTCGGGAGATTTACAGCGGGGACTCGGAAGCCACCACAAATCAGATCTGCTGATTCCATGCATACGAAGCACATGCCCGGCAAACGTGCTTTCGGCACTTTCTTCAGCGCGTTCGTTCCCGAGTGTGTCGGGGCTCGCGAGATGTGCTTTTTGTGTCGTAGATGTCCGTGGTCAGGGCAATGCTTTTTGGCTGTGGGGCGTCCATTTGACAGCTCATCAACTGTGGAGGTTGGTTGAGGCGAATATCGTTGTCTTTGCGTCGGCTTCAGGGATCAAGGAGGCACTTCAGTCGTGTTTCTAGACGCCATATGCGAAGGTTCGGATATTTTCGGCGTGAAATTCAGCCCAGAGCCGCACCACGAAGGCATCGAATACCTATATAAGACCGTCTCTTCAACCCCTCAAGTCGAAAATATCATCACTACCAATCCATCAGCCCAATCGCATCACTCACTCCTCACACTCAACTCCCAACCTTCCTCCCTTTCAACCACCAACGTTCAAGATGTCTGCTCCCAGCGCGTAGGTATTCCCTTCCACCTTCTCCTCCGACAAGCACTTGGCTTGCTACAACATCCAAATATTCAGCCGCCTTCGCTCCAGCCAAGCTAACATTTTCGCAGCCTCGCCAAGAACTACGACTCCGAGTCTGAGACTCAGGGCCAGTTCGTCGTCCCTCTGCCTACCTCCACTAGTCTCAACCGCCCTGCCGGTAAGTCAAGCCAACTACCACACCTGAGCATCTCTCACAAGCTTCTAGGTCAGCTCCTGAAGGGTGCTACCGACGATGAGGGTAAGCAGAAGGCTGCCGCTCTCCTTGTCGGCATCAAGCTCGACCTTGAGGCCGAGGTCCACTTGACTGCCCGTGTCAAGGGTGACGTCGTTGTTGGTCTCTACTAGTGAGACATGGCTTCGATTGGTCTTAGACCAATGGGGGATCTTGGGAAAACGAGAGTGATGGTAGTCCTGCCAATGCCTACAGCTGAGTGAAAAGAGCATGTCAAGCAATGGGATCCTTTAAAGGTGACCACAGGGCTACGGGTTTTGGTCGATATTTTACTTTTCTGGATACGTCTATACTATAAAAACAGTGCAGTCACACACACATGAAGCCTGGACTTGTCATTTGTGGACTTTGTCTGATTCTCTAAATCCAGGGTTTATTCTTCACGTCGTCCTCAATATTAACTACCATTGGCTAGTGGCCATTCAACGACGCCTTCATTTTCCCAAGACTGAAAACGATCACTTCATCGATCAGCTGTTGGAAATACTTAGGCCGCCGCCCATTTGTAAGCTGATCCAGGGTGGTCGTTCGCCAGTCTGCCACCATTTCCTAGCTCCGGTCCGAGGTAGTTTTCACGCGTCGTCTTCCCCTCCGCTGCCTTCGCATCCCAAAACACACCTCTTTTCTTCAGCTCAGGAAGCAGGTACTTTACTACATCTTCCAAGTCGCCCGGACCGACAGCGTAGGAAATGTTGAAGCCATCAATCTCTGCTCCGTCTATCCACTTTTGCAAAAGGTCGGCTACCGTAGTGGCAGAGCCGATTGCTCGCGGGTGTGGGCCTCCTAAGGCAAGCTCCCTAGCAACACGCTCCTTGGTCCATCGGATGCCGTCGCTCCCAGGGATGGCAGTATGAAAAGACGAGGTGATACTCTGAATTGCACCCGGGCCACTGAACCGAAGGTCGTCATCGTCCTTGAAGGCGCCAAGGTCCTGGCCGGTCCAACCCCCAAACAGTGCCAAGGAGCCATCAAGATCGGCATAGGAAAGGTATTCCTCGTACTTGGCCTGGGCTTTTTCGTCTGTCTCGTCTACTATGATGAGAATTCCTGCAATGAGCTTAATTCCGTCAGGATTTCTCCCCTGCTCGACCGCCGTACGCTTGATGTCCTCTACAGACTTCCTGACGGTGTCGATATCCATGCCAGGTAAGAACATCGCTTCTGAATGCCTTGTTGCAAAATTCTTGCCGGCCTTGCTGGCTCCGGCTTGGAAGATGAAGGGGGTACGTTGTCTGGAAGGCTCGATTTGGTGAGGCCCTGCGCAACTGAAGTACTTGCTAGAGGGAGTCAGTGACAAGACATAGCCATGGTTCTCCAAGAAATCAGGAAATTCTCAATCGACTCACCCTTTGTGGTTGATTCGCCGCACACGATCGGGATGCGTGTATTGCTTCAAATTTTCGTCACGGATTACGGCATCGTCCCGCCAAGACCCTTCAAGAAGCTTGTAAAACACAGTGAGGTTCTCTTCGGCTATATCGTAGCGCTCATCATGGGGAATCTGTTTCTCAAGACCAAGATTCTTCGCAGCACTATCAAGGTAGCTCGTAACGACGTTAATTGCCACTCGGCCGTTGGTGAGGTGGTCAAGTGTCGAATACCGACGCGCTAGCATGAAAGGTGGCTCGTAGGTAGTTGAAGCAGTGATGCCGAAGGACAGAGATTTGGTGACAGAGGCCATTGCAGCAATTGGCAAGCTAGAAATAGACTTAGTAACCATTTGCGTATTGACATGTTCCGGTAATGTCTGCTCACCTTGGGTCGGATATCGGAAACTGGGCGGCGCCAGGAAGCACCTCCCTGATATTGCCTGGGCCCTTGTACACATCATAGATACCAAGCATGTCGGCGAGGAACAAAGCATGAAAGTTTCCTTCAAGTATCTTTGCTAGTTCCAGCCAATACTGAATATCCGTGTATCGGCTGGTTTGGTTTCGAGGATGTCTCCAAAGTCCTTTGCAACGGGCTCGTTAGTTATTTCGCCTTATGCAGCTTTATCCACCTTACACACCAGAAGCTACATGAGTTGGGGTACTCATGGAAAAGGCATTTAGAATCCATTTCTTTGGTTGGGTTTCCCCAATGTCGCCCATATTGTCGGTTGAGTCGTGCGCGCAGTCGAAGTTTGCATGTGATTGCTATCTCTCCCCACTTACTCGAGGTCGGAACGGTTATTAAATACAACCCGAGTTTCTAATCTCCCAGAGGTCGCGAATTGTGTGATATGATGCACATCTTATCTTTAGCGGAGGCCTAAATACCATAAAGGTGGGACTTTGATCCCTCCGGATGAGTATCGGCATTGTGTAATCGCGCACCTCAATTGTCTGCTTTCAATAGTCGAGTTCAGCTCCTCCACGAGCGGGGACTTTGCATGGATAGGCATCCTTTCCCAGTTGACAATATTATACCATCTCGTCCGTGAATGGCGCACATACACTGTTTGTTGCCCGACTGATAGCACATCGCCGAACTTATCCTTGATCATCTAAACTCTTGGCATTCCATGGCCTCAGCTAGCATTCACAATATCCGACAGCACGGGGGCCAATGGACGACGATGGTCGTCGTGGTTAGTTCCATTCGCCGGTACCGGGTTGCGCTCGGGTAGAGCTCCGACAATTATAACTCTGAGCCTCCATCTAAGTCCATCAATTCGAAATTATCCTTTCGTAACGCATTCTTAGCTTGGTTGTCTTGACGTATCTCCTCTTCGTCGTATTAGCAGAATATCCATCAAGATGAGCGAGAGCCTCGCAGCACCTCTCCCACAGGGTGTGGGCTATGGTGTGGTTGTTGGCCTTGGAGTTGCCTTTGCAATTGGTCTGTAACATTCGAGCTGTTTCGTGCGTGTAGACTGACATTTTCTAGGCATGATCCTGGTGACGCGAGCTCTTAAGCATGTATTCGGCGAAGATAACAGCACGACCGAGACGTAAGACAGACGTCGTCTTGCACTGCATCGAAGCGTAGCTGGCTAACACGTCGTGTAGGTTCATGGTGGCGAACCGAACAGTTGGCACTGGACTCACTGCATCGGCCGTCATCTCTTCGTGGACATTCACGTCTGCACTTCTCGGCGCGCCGTACCTCACATACTGGCACGGAATTGCCCTACCAGTATGGTGGGCAAACGGTCAGAGTGTCATGATCTGTTTCTTCGCTTTTCTCGCCATCCAGGCGAAGCTAAAGGCACCCAACGCACACACTCTGCTGGAGCTAATCAAGGTGCGGTACGGCCACGTCGCCCATGTGCTTTGGATTGTCATGGCGCTTCTCAACAACATCTTCAACTTCACTTCAATGCTCGTCGGTGCATCTACGGCCGTATCTGCGCTGACGGGTATGGACATTATTGCCTCGACGTACTTACTTCCCCTTGGTGTTGTGGTTTACACCTACTGGGGCGGTTTGCGGGCGACCTTTCTCACCGACTACATCCATACTTTCATAATCATGATTGTGCTGGTCTGGTTTAGTTTGAAAGTCATCTTGATCAAAGAGATTGGTTCCATCGGAGCCATGTATGATCTAGTCAAGAACCTGCCGCAGGAGGGGTCTATTGAGGGCAACCATGATGGATCTTATCTGACCATGACGAGCAAAGAGTCCCTTTTCTTCGGCATCATTCATATTGTGACGAATTTTGGGATTGTGATTATGGATACCGGCTTTTGGCAGAAGGGCTTCGCAGCGGATGTTGCGGCCGCTGTGCCCGGGTACATCCTAGGTGGCAACGCATATTTTGCAATCCCATTTACCTTCGGCACAGTAGTTGGCCTCGGTAAGTTTTCAAATGTTTTTAGGCAGCTGCGTCGTGTTTATACTACCTGAATACTGACTTGATATAGGAGCTTTGGCACTTGAGCCTACTTCCGCGTGGCCAACCTACCCCAGACGCATGACCGAGGCAGAGGTCGGCGGCGGACTTGTACTCCCCTACATGGCACAAGCAGTGGCTGGCAAAGGAGGAGCTGTCGCTATCTTGTTGATTCTGTTCATGGCATGCACCAGTGTCGCTTCCGCACAGCTCATCGCCGTGAGCTCCATCATATCATTCGACGTGTACGGCGTATACATCAACAAGAAACCCTCGAATGAAGAACTGATTCGCTGGTCTCACATCGGCGTCGTGGGCTGCTCTCTCTTCATCTCTAGCTTTGCTACTGCGCTGCACAAGGGAGGCGTTGACCTGAACTGGACTATTTACATGCTCGGAATCGTTATCTGGTATATACAACTATTCTTCCAGGTTCAGAACGCCCAGCTAATTCAATGTGCAGTCCTGGAACGATTCCAACCGTTCTTTCGCTCCTCTGGCGCGGTCAGTCTCGAGTCGCAGCTATTGCCGCACCGACTATCGGTATGGCAAGCGGCTTCGCTGTTTGGTTTGGCACTGCGTACGCCCTCTACGGTGAAATCTCCGTTGCGTCTACCGGCAAGGCGCTGCCGTGCATGTACGCTTGTCTCACGTCCATGTTTGTTCCGCTGCCCATCTCCTTGATCCTCTCCTGGTTCCGACCCCAGAACTTCGAATGGGAAGAGTTCCTCAAGATTGAGCGGGTTGGCGCGGAAGGCGACGAAACTAAGGGCGGGTTCGATCACGACGCCTACTTCACCCCAGAAAAGGTCCGTTACATGAAGCGCATGTCTAAAGTCGCAGCAATCTGGGCTATTGCGACCTTCCTCGGCCACGTTGTTCTCTGGCCGTTGCCTATGTACGGAGCCAAGATGATATTCTCAAAGGGACTGTTCGTTGCATGGGTTGTGGTTGGACTTATCTGGCTATTTCTCACTTTGCTCATCGCCAACTTCTATCCCTTGTACGATGGAGGCATCAAGCAAATCTGGCAGGTCGTCGGACATCTAGGCAGAGCACCAGCAAAGGTGGTCGACGCAGACACTGGAACCGACTCGCCCTTTGTGACGGAGATTCACCTACCAGAAGCCAGCGAAGCAAATGAGAAAGCTTGAGTTTGTTTTCTCCCGCTCAAGACGGTGCCTGGCTGATATGATTGGACGTAGCAGGACAGACTGAGATAGCAGTGGGATGAGCATTGGAACACTGTTATTCTATAATATCTACAGCGTTAACCACTTCGTTCATTGTTTGTCACGTTTCTTCATTTTTATTTGCAGGTCAGCAGCGATGCATGGAAACTTTTATCTATATTGTGGTACAACATGCGTTTCTCAACCCGTTGGGTATCTGATACGCCCTACGCTCCTCCGCGTAGAGCGTCTTCGAAACTACATGAACGGTCCTGTCACCACGGCTTTTACCAAGAGTAGACACCGAAAACGGCCATGTTCGGGTGATGTCGTGCTCATGGCGCCATACCATCAACCGGGATTTCGGTATTCATATCATTCCTATGCGGGGATACCTGGAAGATCTGTAACACTTTCAGACAGCCAAGAGGCTATAAACCCTTATTACACGGGCCAGGCTACGAACTTCATGATCCTGGCTGTTGGGTTTGATTGGTAATTAATGGTGTGCTTCGCTCTTACTGCTTTAGCACCGTTGTCTTATCTTCCGTTGAAAGCGTTGTCGCAATCGCCTCGGCGATGCTATTTCCAGTTTAGTGTTGGACTTGCTGGTGTGCTCCACGTCTCCGCGGAAGAAACCTCGGGTCAATGACCGACCCATCCTGTTCGTTGGTCGTTATATCCGAAGTAAAGAGTTAGGCACGTAGCTTAATACACCTGGGCTGGCGCGAACTGGCCGAAACGCCAGACAGTGGCTTCAGCATCATGACTGACAACTTCAAGGTCATCATCGTCGGTGCCGGCATTGGCGGCCTGCTCGCAAGCATTGGCTTGCGCCTGGATGGCCACGACGTCACAATCCTCGAGCAGGCCTCGGAGTTCGGCGAGGTTGGCGCGGGCATGCGCATCCCGCCAAACAGTTTCAAGCTCCTTCGCCGCTGGGGTATCGACCTGACGTATATGAAGAAGACGTATTCCAATGGGAATCGCTTTCTGAGATGGGATAGTGGGAAGACTCTTGCTGACATGCCACACGGCGTGCCAGAATTAGACTTCGGCGGGAGCTATCTTATGGTCCATCGTGCCGACTACCATGCTGTGCTCTTGGCCAAAGCCGCGGAACTCGGCGTCGTGGTGCAAGGGAACTCCAGGGTCGATAGCTACGACTTCGAGGGCCCGACAGCAATCCTGGAGAGTGGAGAGAAACTTGACGCGGATGTGCTTGTCGTCGCAGATGGTAAGTTCGCGCCTGGAGCTCATCATGTTGACAGTCGCCAACTCAGATAACACGAACCAGGCGTCCAAAGCAAAGCTCGCGAAATCTTTCAAGGCCACCCTCTTCCACCCACAGACACAGGCGACATCTCGTACCGCATCTTAATCCCTGGCCAAGACATGCTCTCAGACCCAGAGCTGCGGGATCTGGTCTCCCAACCGTGGGTGTCGTCGTGGTGTGGAGCTGGCGCCCACGTAATTGGGTACCCTATTCGCGGTGGTGAGATATACAACGTCGTTTGTTGTGCATCCGAGGCCACGATGAACGACCAGAAGTTCGCGGGAGGCGAAAGCAGGTTGCTCATTTCGAGTAACAAGGAGCTGGTGCGGCGGTTCTCCGATTGGGAACCCAGGGTCAAGAAGATTGTGAGCATGGCTGGAAAGGTAGGTTTTCTACACCACCGGCGTCATGGACGTGAGAATTACACGAAATAACAATTGCTAGGATTTCCTCAAGTGGCGCCTATTCGACCTTGATATGGTGGACAACTGGGTGCACCCTTCTGGCAAAGCCGTGCTGCTAGGTGACGCCGTCCATCCCATGCTTCCATATATGGCGTCTGGGGCTGCGATGGCCTGTGAAGACGCCGCAGTCCTTCGGAAGGTATTACAGACCGCAACAGAGGATACACTGGCGGCAGCCCTACAAAGGTACCAAGAAATTCGACAACCTCGGGCCTCCGCGGTTCAAAAGTCTGGCCGAAAGCTCCAAGATGCGTACCACTTGGCCGACGGCGAGGCACAGCGTGAGCGTGACTACTG
Source organism: Neonectria magnoliae (assembly GCA_037954305.1). NCBI lineage: Eukaryota > Fungi > Ascomycota > Sordariomycetes > Hypocreales > Nectriaceae > Neonectria > Neonectria magnoliae. Next base: position 135,278 of record JAZAVK010000054.1, on the reverse strand, counting down.
GATAAAACAGGATAACGAGAAGAACCCGATCTTCTGGGGATACAAGGAGAGGAGGCACTGGTTATTTGGGAACGATGCCGAGGACTTCCAGTGAAATAAACGGGAGTCAAAGATGCTGTATGTTTAAGAGCTGCATCGTGATAGCACTGAAATACTCATCAACCACTGAGTTGAATTTGGGCAGTTATTGACAATAGGAGGTTGATTATGAACTTCACATTACCCAATTTATTGGCCTAGTGCAATCGGACATCACAGAGATAACGCTAATGGCTTGTTGATAATGTTGAGTCTTTCAAACTTCTTTATTGATATTTCTTCCAATTATCAACTTTACCAGGTAGTTCAGTGAAGGCATTGATTTTGGCCTTAACGATCATATAAATATATTGGAAAGATGGTGTACTAGGTCATTGACTTAAGATAAACAGTCCATTGATCTAATACATAGCAGACAGACTTCCATATTTCGCGAACCTATCTAGCTATTTCTTGTTCATAGCATATACCACCCTAGAGGCTCACCCTTGGCCTCCACGGGCGCCCTTCCATCGCCAAAGTACGTAAACCTGTTTCGTCCCTTGGCCTGGAAGACATAGTCTTCATACCGCGGCTCCTTGATAATTTCCATGAAATGGTTCACCGATCCCGGCCACGGCCCTATGATAGGTCCATCTACCGTCCCGGTTTTATACCAGCTCGTGCAGGCACCAGAGAAGGTCAGCCCTTGCATTATGTCATTCTTCCAATCATTGAATTCCCTCGCTGCTTCCTCTGACACGTCAAAGGACTTGACATTTCGTGTCTGGATCCTGCGCACGAACTGCAGGGCGTATTCGAGCTGATGCTCCAAGGCGCCGACAAGTGAGCCGTTGCTGATGGGCGAGTTGGGTCCCAAGACGAAGAAGAAGTTGGGAAACCCCGGTACAGCTAGGGACAAATAGGCGGCTGCACCTTCCTTACGCCACTTGTCTTGCAAGTTCACGCTGTTGCGGCCGATGATGGGGAAGCGTGGCACAAAGGACGTCTCGTAGCCGGTGGCGGTGATTATAACATCAACCTCGTGGAGGACGCCATCGTTGTCGATTATACCGTTGGACACCACTTTCTGGATTCCAGAGGTAACGACTGTCGCGTTGGGCTCCGTGAGGGCTTCTAGATATCCGTGTCCGGGGGTCACTCTGTGTTGCCGAAGTCTTAGTATGATTCAGTCAGTTAGACGGTGGGTGAGCGAAATTACCTCCTGCAACCTAGCTCGAACTTGGGAATGAGCTTCTCAATCAGATCCGGGCGGCTCTTGAGTTTCTGTCTCATCGCCTCGGCGACAAACGCTTTGCCCTGCTTCTGTGCCTCGGAATGCTTGTAGAAGGAGGGAAACCTCGCGTTCATGGCGTGCTCAATATCTCTCCGGTACTGTCTCAGCTGATCTGGGTTCTCGCGCCACGTTCGTCTCTGCTCCTCAGAGTACAATGTATTGCGGCCGTCCTTGGCCAATTGGTATGCGAAGTCGGGCGCGATCCAAGTCGGGGAGCGATTGAAGCTGACGAGCTTGCTAACAACTGGAGGAGAGTTTAATACGGGAGTTTGAACCTTGGTGGTAGACTTACTTGGCTGGATCGCAGGCACGATTTGAATACCAGATGCGCCAGACCCGATGACGGCTACCCTTTTACCCTTCAGATCGGCGGTGTCGTCCCAATGGGCAGTGTGCAGCAGTTGACCCTGGAAGTCATGTAGACCATGGATATCTGGCCATTTCCAGTTGCTGTTTGCCCACAAGTCAGTCATGCTTCCCAAAGAAAAAGGACGTAAGATTTGCAATCAACGGATGAACTCACTTCAGTGAACCACCGCCATTTAGCAGAACCTCCGCCTCGTCGATAAATGTGGTTCCGGTTTGCAAATCTTGAACCTCGCCCCTCCAGACTCCCTTCTCCTCGTTCCATTCGGCGCCTATAATCTTGTGATTGAACTTTGCGTGCTCATACAACCCGTAGTCTTTGGCTTGTGTCTTTAACCAACGGCGGATCTCGTCGCCGGAAGCATAGAACCGGCTCCAATCTGGATTCGCTCTGAAGGTATACGAGTATCCATGCGCGGGAACGTCGCAAGAGATACCTGGATAGCGGTGCTCGTACCACACGCCGCCAACGTCTGGGTTCTTGTCGTAGATGGTGTACGAAAGCTTTTCGATCTGGCGGGCCTTGTAAGCGAAGGCGACTCCCGAAAGACCAGCACCGATGAAAATGATGCGCGCGGGCTTGGGCTCGTGGACGTAATTGGAGGCAACGATGTCGCTCTTGTTCTGCGGGAGGAGAGAACTGGTAGTTGGTGAGACTGGCGAAGGCTTCGGTGGTGGTGGTGCAGTGTAGTCATTGACTGCGCTGGCGGCTCCGTTGATGACAGCCATGTTGGACTTATAAGGCTTGGCTTGACAGTTTGCGAAATGAGAACCTCACGAAGGATATCCAGAAAAACAGCTTCTTGGAGCTCAAGAAATTAGATCACTAGCGAACAGTCTACCAACAGTACCACCTAGCTGCGAACCCCGGCGATGACATCTTCGGCAACGGCACTTCGCCAAGACTTGATGAACAGCTCCTCTCTTGAAACCACGCGATAATCCCCGATAACATCATTCTCGTAGAACTTGCGTGAATCCAACTTCATGCCTGGCTTGGTCTCATACAACCTCGGACTCGAGACACCAACAGAAGCTAAGAACCTATCGCCGAGCATCGCCGGATGACGTGCGGGGACCTGACAAGGAACTAGATAACGGTCGCGGAATTGCTCCCCGTTTCCCGAGCCACTACCCTGCTTTGCCTGCCAAGAGATGGCGCAATCGAAGATATGTTGAAGAAGCGTTATATCCGGCCAAGCTAGCGACTCAGTGGGGGACGGGCACAGCGAGTGACTGACACGTCGAGGTTTGAGGCTTGTAGCTGAGAACGGCAGAAGAGTGTCGTAATTATCCCGACCAAATTGCTTCAATTTAGCAGATTTAAATCAGATGACTGGAGTACCCCATGAAATATCTACAGAGATTGGCGTAAATACGACCGAACAACCTGGTGGAACTTTTCTGGCTGCTCAACGTTGACAATGTGTCCTGCTCCTCCTACCACGATAACCTCACTACCAGCCTCCGCCGCAAGCCACCGCGTCTCTTCCTGGACGAGAGGCGCATCCTTCTCACCGACAACGAAGAGCAGTTTCCTTCCGTGTCCTGCCTCCTTAATGCTTGCAATATTGCCTCGTAGGTCCAGTGTTTGGAGTGCTCCCACGCTCGCCGTGAATCCCTGGACCGATGTCGAGGCAACCATGTTCACGATGGCGGTTGAGCGGTTCGGGTTGGCACGAATCCACTCTCCACCAAACCAGCGCTCGACGCTTTGCTCTGCCTGTGCTTGGACGCCTCGAGAATTGATTGATTCGATGCGTTGTTGGAACCTCTTCGCATCATCTGGCGTGGAGTGCAACCGCGTGCCGACAATGACAAAGCGGTTGAACCGCAACGGGTATCGCGATGCCAGCACGACACCGACACCTGCGCCGATACTGAGCCCGATGAACGCCCCAACTGGGCTGTGGATCTTTAAATGGTCCAAGAGGGCGATGACATCGTCGGCGAGGTCCTCCATCTTTGCGCCATCAGTGTAGTCAAAGTCCGCATCACGGGAGAGTGGCGAGGCACCGTGGAAGCGGGCGTCGTACCGCACAATAGTGTGCGTGTTGGCAAAAGCGGCGATGAACTCGTCCCAGAGAGAAATCGTGGCAGCAAGCGAGTTGGATAGCACGAGGATAGGCCGCTGAGGGTCGACGGGGAGGGGAGGAATAACATCGTAGAAGATGCGGATGTCTGGTGTCACCGAGATGGCGGCGAGACCAGATGACGAAGGGTGCTGGTTGGTATATGAAGTCATGATAGTGACATGCAGCTATGGCCCCGTGGTAGATGTTAGTAGTTCGTTTCTTTCACTGAGTGAGATGCGGGTGGCAAACACGTATTATATAGGTAATTTACTTCTCTAAGGACACCTTGAGTGCACTCCCTGCAGGCCAAACGTGCTCCTTGCTCCGGGCGGCATCCCAGTCGACCTCCTCTTCCTCCCACGTAGGATAATCAGTATAACCCTCCTTGGTCCCAACTTCATAGAACAAATCTCGATTGTACCGTGTCACAGGCAGAAACCTCTTGATCCTCAGCGGCAGATCTGGATTGCTCACGAATGTCCTTCCAAAAGCAACGAGCACTTGACGGCCCTTCTGTTCCTCATCCTCCACCCGTTTTCGAGATGTCTCGGCGTTGTAGCCGCCGGCAAAGATGATGGGCGATGTTCTGCCCCACAGGTTGGCGAGGAAGTCGATTGACTCTGTATTCTGAGGCGCGTCTGCGTTGCCCTGCACTCTGCTTTCGATTACATGTAGATAGCTAAGACGCAGCTCTTTCAAGCGGCCAACGATGTCTCTAAACTGCGGTATTGGATCGCTCATGCGCATGCCATGATGCTGACTCCATGGACTAACACGGTAACCAACGCGCTCCGGCCCGATCGCATCGACAACCGCCTTTGCGACCATGACCGGGAATCGCGAGCGGTTCTCAATACTACCGCCGAACTGATCCTGCCGCTGGTTGGAGACATCTTGTGTAAATTGGTCAAGCAGATACCCATTGGCGCCGTGTAATTCTACGCCGTCGAATCCGGCAGCCACCACATTTATTGCTCCTTGTCGGAAGTCCTCGACACATTGTTGAATCTCGGCTTCGGTCAAGGAGCGCGGCTTTGGCGACCCGAAGTCCCAGGGAATATCGCTTGCCGATACAACCTCAGCGCCGCGTGACACAGCACCAGGCCGTGCCGCTCTGCCACACATCCAAAGCTGGACGTAGATGAACGAGCCCTTTTCGTGGACGGCACTCGTGACGGGTTTCCACGCTTCGATATGTTCGTCGGCCCAAATCCCTGGTGTATTCGGAAGGGCGGCGGAACGTGGGGAAACTGCGGTTGCTTCGGATATAAGAAGCGTTCCTGGGACCACTGCACGTTGTCTGTAGTACTCGACCATGATGGGTTCCGGAACGAAGTCGGAGCTGGCTCGGCGCCGCGTCATGGGCGCCATGACAACACGGTTACTGAGCGTGACATTGCCAACCGTGATGGGTGAAAAGAGAGGCGATTCTGTAAGACTGCCCATTGCGATGCCGAATAATGTGTTCCTTGACAAGCTTGGCTTCTTCAGTCGAATTCGACGCGGTACGTCTTGGAAATCTGCTCGACTAAGATCGTAATTACTGTTCCTTTCGCCCAATAGCGGCAGACTTATTAGGAGATTCGTGAGTCAAGTTCACAATGCATAGTGTCGGCGAAACCCAAAGTAGTAAGGAGCCTTCCATCCTTTCACAACCTCCGCGTCGGATCTCCGTTTTCGTGGTCGAAGAAAGTGAGCCTAAGTAATGTCCTCATATCAGCTCTGCGTCACGCAATACGACTTAAACCGCAACGTCTCTCACCATGCGTCAACGTCCAGGGTATCTGGTAGCCCACCGACTAGCGGTTGCGCCAGGCCCGACCAGGGATCTTCCGACGATGACTCCATCCAGGCATTGCTGGACAGGTCGTCGAGGTTTTGCGCACCCAAATTGCTTCCAGCGTAGTAAAAGTCTGTCTCCAGTAGCCTAACAACTTTGTCAGTCTCTATACCTTATCGTAGGAGCTCATAGTGGAGAATGGGAGCATACTGTCTCACGTAGGATTGTGTGTGCTCGCTGGAAGTCTGGTATCCCGAGAAGAGCTCATGCCATTGATGCTCAGACTGCGTTGATGTAGCATTCGCGATGATCATGTTCGCCTGAAGCGACTCAAAGAGCCTGTGAATCAATGATGCACTGATCCATAACTGGCTGAACTCGTACAGCTGGTTTAAACACATTGTAAACTTATGTCTGGCGTCTTGTCGGACCTTGTTATTCGGCGACCGGCCTTCAATTAGAAAGAATATGAGGCAGTTAAATAGACTGTTTGTCCTACACCGTGTGTGAGCAAGAGCCAGACGAAGAGAGCGAATCGTGCTTACAGCTGCCCAGTGCATCTCAACACATGTCCATGCGCTCGCATATTTCGAATGATCTTGCTGACCATGGTCGCGGCGGCAATCCCGCGTGCTCTGCAATACTGACGCTCGGCGATCCCCCGACTATTCGTCGGCCGGGACACGGATACCTCGCGAAAGCGGAGCATGATATTGGTACTGTCATTCGTTTAGTTGCGGGAGATCCATACAGTGAGTAGTGTCCAATTTCAGACCTACAAATAGAGTAGATGCAAGAATGCAGGCCAGAATGAGTGGCCTTGAACATCGTCGATGTTGTACTGCACCGCCTTAGGCACACGGCGCAGCCATATTCTGCAAAGCGTCAGGCCGTCGTCCTGGTAATCGTCCGGATTCTCGAGAGATCTGGATTTTTGGCCTGGCAGCATTGATCCACGGGCGATTTGTTCTTCGCGGGCCATGATGGATCCGGTCGTCGGCTGCTGGAGACGCTGCTTCACAAAGTACGTGTCATGGATGTGGTGTAGCGCTTCTGCAATCTTGGTCTGCTCAATCATGAACATGATCTCGGTCTCTGAATATCCGTATTGTTTTGTGCCCGGAGCATGGGGCGTAGGAGTGCCCTCGTCAAAGTCCTCCGGTGTCAAGGGATGGACGTCGAACTCAGAGAGAGTTGTCATAGTCGGCAGACCATGGGCGACCGCGACGCCAACATCGCGGTTCTACAGAGAGTTCAGCTTGTTTTTCACGACGGTCTGAGGGCTTTTCCAGTGACAACTTACTACGCAGGACCACCAAATTCGCTTCCATAGGCCGAGGAGGACTGGATCTGAGCGTGGATATTGATCCCTAGCGCAGAAATGCTTGTTAGGCAGGGCTTAGACTCTCGTCATGGAAGATAAACATACCATCGATGCATCCCGATGCTTTGTGCTGTATTGATGGCATCGACAGCACACGACCGCATGTTTCTGCCGCCATCGTCTTTCTTATCCCACCACCAGGTAATCAGCAGCAGCGCCTGGACACGTGCCAGTCTGTTGCCCTCATATCCTGTGTCGAGCAGAGCCTAGAGTGAAGTATATAGTTAGGACTCGCTTCTACCTAGTTAATCGCAGTCGCTTACCTTGGTTGCTTTGTAAAACCGGCGAGCGCTGGTATGGTTGGTACCTTGATCATCTAACAATGCCGGATTCCGACAAGCTCGTGTACCAGAAGTAAAGATGGCGAAGAGCAGCAAACGACTTTGCGTCCTGCCTTCATGAAACTCAGATAGAAACTCTCTCCGATTAATGACGGGTGCAGTGGGGTGAACTTCGAAGAAGTAGGCATCAATGAGCTCCTGTTGCACGTGGCGTGGGGGTAGATCAAAAGCGCCCTTGGCTCTCAGGTAGTCCATGTCGGCAGAGTCGAGCTTTTCCATTTGCTCCTCCCAGTCCAGCGTTGCTCGGGCTGTCATGTCGACGTCCACTTGTTGGACTGGACTGGCAGGGGATAAATACTGGAGACGAGCAAGGTGAGCTTGGGTGCTGTGACTCCCACCGTCTTCGTTCGGGCGAAAAGAAGGCGCGAGAGATCCCAAATTGTCCTCAACGTAAGCCTCGAATCGCTCAACAGGCGCATTTGCTGCCCGAGGAACGGGGCTCATGATCCTCAGTGACATGGCCGACTGCGAGGTGTCCGATGAGAAATGCCCAGTCCAGCTTTCCGAGTCTCGGTCATGACGGTTCTGTGTATGGCCACGTCCGCGATCACGGCCGTAGTCAAGGTCGCTATCATCCTCCTGGGTGGGAAAGTCGAGACTGGAAGGGTCTTGATCCTGGCTTGCCCGAATCCGACCATCGCGGTGCAGGCTATCATAGCAATTCAACCTCCATCAAAGTGCATTAACATGACAGTCCGATTTGACTTACCGACAGCTCTCTCCAGCAATGAGACAGTTCTAAGCCGCAAGAAGAGTCAGAGCCAATAATGGAGAGGAGGCGAGTGGATAATTGGGTGAACGTACCCTACATGGGCCGCCGCCCGGGGAGAGACCTGCTGCTAATCATTCGCGGATGCCCCAGAGACAGAGGCCAGATGGCCTTGAAGACCGAGAACCCACCAGCGTCGCATTTGACCTTTCGCTCGTGACACCGCACGCACGCTGTCGAGGTGCGCTTTCGCTTGCGTGTAAATGAGCTCCGATCTAGCGGGATGTGATTAATATCGAAGGAATCCATGGTGGCGATGACACTTGCACTTGGGTCAAGGAACAATGGGTCAAACACGTACGAGTAGATGTTTTCAAGAAACTTGGGCTCGGTACGAATACTTCGTTGAGCACTAGGCGATGGCGCAATCGAGCTCATAACCAATGACGTCCTAACACTCAAACATCGACAGGGAACTTGCACCCTAGACTTCTCAAGGCTAGTCTTATGGGAATTTTATCACTAACGGCCTCGATTCATTCCTTTAATTACGGCAATCTCGAGATCTAGTATTGCCATTGATCCAGCCAGGATTCTATCCACTGCGGCCCAACAGGCTCCAACTCTCGAATGCCACGACTCTGTTCGTGGGACTTTATCGTCTGAAACTCCGGCCTCGCCCCTTCACCTGCCAAACCAGCGAGAAACGGCACCAGCTTAAAAGCAGATATAGCTGCCTCATCCTTCACATCAACTTCTTGCGCTGCTATCTTTAGTGCCTCGATCCAAGTCTCTAGAGGAACGACCTCAATCGTCCTCTTGTTGGATTGAGCCTGAATACGCTTCCTTACTGTCTGCAGCAATGCCTCGGACCACTGTACTCTTTTTGGGTTTACGGCGTGAAAGATACGCGGTGTTTTGTCCGTGGCCTTATTGATGGAGCCGATCTCTGCAAGGTCTAGAATAATCGCGGACAAATGATCCACGGGAATCCAATCTATCCATTCGTTCTTTCCAAGGGTATCAGGCACCTTGGAAAGATATACGGAAGCGTCAATGATCTGAATAGACACCATCAGCGAGACTGAAGATAACATCACGAAGGCACGAACTTTTACTCACGCTCGGAAACCACTCTTTGCGATTCCATTCACCACCCTCGTGGCCCTGTCGCACTGGTCCAGCGATCTGGCCCACACGGCAGATAGTTACGTGTACTCCGGCATTCTCAGCGGCCTCGAGAAGCACTGTCTCTGCGATAAGCTTCGACTCGCCATATCCTGAACCAGCTATCGCAAGATCACGAATGGGTTCTTCGGGAACCAGCCCTTGAGCAGAAGGGAAGTTGGTACCCACGCCGACAGAAGAGGTAAAGAATATGCTGGGACGCGTTGGGGCCTCGGCTGCGAAGTCGACTAGGTTTCGTACGCCTTGAATGTGTGGCTCAAAGGATCCCACGGCGAGGTTGAAGTCGACTTGCCATTGGGTGTCTATTGTGGAAATTAGTCGGTGAGCTTCTAGAGTCTGGATGAACTGACGAATGACATGTGTCGCGTTTTGCAATAAAAAGTTGTAGTCGGGAATGTCAAGGCCAAGTCTCTCCTTGGCCAGATTAGCCTGAAGGAATTGGACATTGCGGCCCTCGAAATCGACATCGAGACCCCTCTTGGTGTTGAGCTCTGTCTGTCGCTGCCGAGCCGTTGGCGATCTGTTCAAGCACCATATCTCTCGAACCGACAGTAACTGCATCAGCTCGTCAAGGATATATGAACCTAGCCGCCCGGTGCTGCCTGTTAAGACGATGACATTACCCTCACTTTCTAGGCGGTCTGTTGTTCTTGCTTCGTCGTTCATGGCTCGAGACCATTTTCCGGTGTATTTTGCCAGCAGGATTTTCGCAGTGTCATTGTGAACGCTACTTTCATTAACGGCGACATGACCATTGGTGTGAGTAGTCCTCAGAAGCTTCCACAGCGCTTGTGACAGCAAAACTACTGACGAATTTCGATAAATAAGAGCCGTAGAAACATCAGGGACGTCGTCCGGCCCGTGTTGATGAAGTGCCCGAACTATCTGCTTTCGTAGAGTCAACACTTGGAGCGAGTCCATTCCTGCCACAGAAAAGAAGTCGTCCTCATTGTCGATACTTGAAAGTTCTACGAGCGGTAATACCAGCGCCCTCAAAGAGCCTTGTAACGCCTCAGTGCTCTCCAAGTCAAGCGGTAAAACGTCACTTCCACCAACGCTGGGCATATCTTGAGAGTATACACGTTCCAACTCCTCGGCGTACAGCTGCAGCGCCGGGACGCGTTGCACGGTGCCCTTGGTCGCTTTTGGTAGCGGCTTATCCAGGGAGGTGAATACGACAAAATCGCGATGTAGCCTCGCGTGCGAAGGTGCCTTCGAGTTCGCGGCCTCAATGGCAGGCCAAATAAGGTCGATCAACTTCTGTCGGTCCGCTTCGTCGTGCGGATACATGTCTGGTTGTACTTCGATCAGAACAGACGTTTGAAATCGTCCCTGGCCAGCAACAACGGCAGTTCTGACCAGTGGGTGAGACCCGATGGTCAGCTCCATGCCGTTTGGTTGAACCTTCTCGCCGTTGGAGAGGACGATGACGTTGTCGATGCGGCCTTCGTAAAGGTACAAGTCCGGTTTCGTAGGATGACGTGAGAAGAGGTCTTTAAAAAGATATTCCTGAAGATCTGGAAACGTAGAGAAGATGGGCTGCCATCTCTCCAGCTCCGGATTGCGGACGGCCACAAGCTCGTATAAGCCGCCGCCACGGTCCTGGAACTGGTAGCCCGCATCTGGATGAACATGTATGTAGTACCAATCCTCCGGGTCCGTCTCAACACAGGGTAGCCAGCCCACTTCTGTCATTCCCATAGAAAGCCGCAACTTGGTGTGTTTCCAAATGCGTGCGCCGGCTTCCCTGCTCACCGGACCGCCACCCCACCCGATGGCCTTGACTAATTCGAGGAGCGTTAAGAACTCGGCGTCTTTGGACACTTCCTCGATGAGAGAAGGTGCGGTAAATACGGTGTCGGGTTTCGCATGTCGAATGACAGATTTCATGAGATCCAAATTGACCGGAAGCTCAGGGCCGAAGATGGTGGTTGCGCCGTGACAAAGCGGCCATAGTAGACCGTTGTTCAGACCAGCTGCATGGAAGAACGGGAATGTCACATACGCTCTCGAGTGCCAGAATTCGTGCAGGTTCACTGATCGTCCCTGAACCTTGGGGAGAAGGTTGTTCGCATCGACCGAGGCCAGACTGTCTAGATATCTGAAAATGGGCTTCGGATGGCCTGTACTGCCACTGGTATGTAGCACCCAGACCAGGTCCCTCTTGCCCGTGTCCCATGTTTTGGTGTACTCGTAGTGCGGCGCAGGCGTAGGATCAAGAAAGAAGTCAAGATCCGGTGTGTCCACGAGCTTCAAGTCGATGTGTTCCAAGACTCGGCGGATATTGGAACCCCGGGACGGCACCAGCCAAGTACGGCAACCGGCTGCGCGGATGACGGCAACTTCGCCCTCAGTGCTATTCCGCGGCGAGGTATACAGAACAACATGTCCGGCCTTGACGGCCGCGACGACAAAGATGAAGTATCTCAGGTCCTGAGGGCCGCTGTAACCGATCCTGGACGAGTTGACGCCTCGACCCAGCTTATCTTCGAGCCATTGGGCGGCGCGGTTGATAGCATTGGCGAACAGGCGGGCCGTGACTTTAACCCATGGTTGGTTTAGATCGGTAGACGTGGGGAACTCGTAGAGAATTCGATGAGGTTCGTCGGCGGCGATCTCATCAACGAGGTGCGGGAGTAGGCGTCGGCCAATCTCTCCACGTTGCTGAGCCATCTTTGGTGACCCTCACAGAGCCTATGAGGACGAAGAACACATTGTTATAAGTATTCAAGAGAACCATGTTCAAAGACTTGTGCATCTTGCTATCTTACAGTAGCTTCCTTGTTGGTGTAGCACTGGCCGATAGAGCTCCCGCGCGATCAAGCCCATATATTGCGTCAACGCATGGATTCTCGCTATCGGCGGCAGTTGAAGCCGGATCCCGAGACACTATTCATACCTCCGGCTGTATCTCCGGCGTGTCACTGTTCGCTCTAAGGCAGCCTTCTGCATCGCCGAAGACGCGGGGAAGTTCCAAGAGCCAGGACAATGGGATCAGACTAGCTCGCAAGCACGCAACTTTTCGCCTTTCTTCGTCTCCCAACATCCTTCCCGTAACTTATTCCCGGTAGCGTGGGCCACCACGAGAGCTACCATGCATTCTTCAATTCGGCGATTCGGCGATGTCCCCAATTGGACAAGCGTTTGTCTGCTCTCCGGTACTGCCCTGTCAAGCACGCAACTCGCGTTGCGATGCTGAGGATCCAGCCAGTCTGGGGTTCAGCTTGGCTATTTCTTGGCCAACGGGGATGCGTACTTACTTTAAATCGGTTGACTGCTCCGAGAGCTTCAGAGCATCGTCGAAACCAGTCCTTTCTGGTTCACTGATCGAGCAGAATCTTAGTTCACTTTGCTATACTGACAAAATGGGACTCTGGATCCTCGAACCCGACACGGACGATGTAGTCCCCGGCACCGTCCATCTGCAAAAGGAAGCCGAGAAGCGCATCCGGAGCATGGCCCACCTCAAGCACGGCACCGGCCGGCATGCGGACCTTGTTTTGGCACCGCAACCGTCCGACTCTCCAAACGACCCTCTCAGTAAGTCACTATCATGACCTCCAACTACAGATTTCGTATTACAGAGCTTCGCTGACAGATAACTGCGCAGATTGGAGCAGGCGGCGAAAGACACTCACCTCCATCTTCCTCAGTATCGGCACGGGCTTGATGGCCGGGACACACAACTTTGTCAACCCGGCCAACGCGCAGCTAGCCAAGATTTTTCACACCAGGATCTCGACTATTTCACAAAGTGTCAGTGTCATCCTTCTGACCCTCGGCGTCAGCGCCGTCGTCTCCAGTCCGGCAGCACGCATCTGGGGCAAACGGCCCGTCATCCTCGTGTCCAACTTCCTGGCCGCTCTTGGCTACATCATCGTCGTCGCGCCCAGCAAGAGCCTCGTCGCGCTCTTCGTCGGCCGAGCTATCCACGGACTTGGGATCGCGGCGCTGGAATATCTTGTCAGCTCCAGCGTTGGAGATTTGTTCTTCGTCCACGAGCGCGGCGCTCATCTGGCGCTCTGGCACTACGGGCTCTCGGGCGGCGTTGCCATCGGACAGCCCATCGGTACAGCCATTTTTGCGGCGCAGGGCTGGAAGTGGCCGTTTATCTACTCGTGAGTCCACCCAATTCATATTTGCCAAGTCTATGCTAACATGGTCTCAGGGTCATTGTGTACGCTGTCTACACTCTCATCTACTTCTTCACCTGTCCCGAGACAACTTACAACCGAGCCGCATACTTCGATATTGATATCAAAGAGCAGTTAGATGAGAGCACGATCAGTAGTGACCGTGGCAGCTCTGAAGTTGATGCAAAAGGTGCCTATACCGGCACGAAAGTTGGCTATCAAGAAAAGACATCAGCCGATACCGAGTCCAAGATCAGCCGCGACGTCGAGGCTACAGTCACTACTGAAGCCAGGAAGACCTACTGGCAGAGTCTACGCGTCTACAACGGACGCTTCAGTGACGAATCCCTTCTCAAGGCTCTCGTAACACCATGGAGTGCCTTTATGCTCCCCGCTGTATCATGGGCCGCCTACACCTACGGCTGTTCCGTCGCCTTTGCCGCTTCCTTCTCCGTTGCTTTGTCGCAAATCTTCACAAAGCCTCCTTACAGCTTCACTAGCTCGCAAGTGGGCCTCACTGTTCTTGGATCCTTTGTTGGCGCCACCCTTGGTAACGCCATTCCAGGCCCCGTTTCTGATTGGCTCGTCACATACCTCTCAAAGAAGAACAAAGGCGTCTACGAGCCAGAGTTCCGCCTCCTACTTGCCGTTCCGTCGCTTATTTTCGGTCTCATGGGCTTCTGGGGCTTCGGTTGGTCTCTTGTGGAGAAGCAGCACTACATGGTGCCCATCTTCTTTTACGGACTCGCCATCTTCGCCGGCGCCATCAACTCGCTTATCTCCAACACCTACCTCTTGGACTGTCACCGTGCGCAGGCCCAAGATGGCTACGCAGCTGTGACCATCACACGCGGTGTGCTCTCGTTTGCGATGACTTTTGCGGTAAATGACTGGATTGCCAAAGATGGCTATAAGACAGTCTTCTTCTGGATCGGCACATTGCATGGCATCGCTTGCATCATTGGAATATTCCTGTACTTCTACGGCAAGAAGGTAAGAACACTCTTTCAACCACATGGGCATTTCTGACTTGTATCAATCAGGTTCGACACTGGGTCTCGAAGAACGAGTTCATACAAAGCAGGATCAACAAAAACAAATCGATTTGAAGTAAAACAACCAGATTGTACGGAAACTGTAAAACGACTACTGAATTAATAAACTATCTAAATCAAATGGTTCATTACAAATATCTCATGTGATTACTCGTCATGTATCTGGCCAATCTCCCGGCATTCAACTTGGAGGCAAAGCGGCTTGAAGCCGCTACCGACCAGGCCCGTTTTTGAACACATATTTGGTGCATGTTGAATGGATATTAGCAACCTAATACCCCGTGCGGTAGAGAGGCATTATACTAGTAGATACTAAATGGTTATAGTATGTATTGTATACTCTACGGAACAAAGAGGTATCCAGATGGATTCCAAGATCAGGCTCAAGCTTTAACATTGATGGAACTATCTACTGGGAAATCTCACTGTGTTTAAATTATTAGGACTTTGTGTACTGGGCATACTACCTTACCGTAAATTCTACTGTGTATTATCTACTGTGTTGCTTTGATTTATCTGTCTAATAATATTGACTAAGGCTGGAGAAATCGTATAAATACTCTACAAAATATCTAATCATCAAAATATGAATGCTATTGATGTCTTCTTAATGACTATGTTGCATATAGTCAAATGCTATTTCTTAGTGAAAGCGGTTCAATATTCAATATAGGTGTAAAACTATGTTCTATGAACACTGTGTTCACATGGTGTACACACAGTAGCACCATGAACTATGACCATGTCTAAAAACAGTCCTCCCCCGGTAGGGTGATCGTAGAAGATCGCGGAAGACCGACCGCTTATGACTTGACCTCATTATTATGATCTATTTTCCCGTCGTTCATCACACCTCCATTCACGGAACACGTGTCTAGCAATGGGTGGGGTCACGTGTTTGAACAGTAACAAACAAAGAAAGCTACCATTATATAAAGATGTCCCAGTCCTTTCTTCACCAGAACCAACTACCCTTCCTTTCTTTGGTTCGCCATGGCAGTCACTCGCGCACAATCACGCGCCGGCACAAACAAGCACCAGCCTCCAGCGCTCAATCGTCGCAGTTTACCAGTATCAGAAGATCAAGTCCAGAGCGGCAAGGTGCGTAAACGAGAAGGCCAAAGGACGCTACCCCAAAAGCGAACCGAACCTACGCAGACCACCGTTCGCTCCTCTCCTCCGAACCCATCTCTCGAGCTGCCGACGCGTGTTGCATCTGTGAAGAAGCGACAGCGTGAAGTCTCAGAGGCTTCCGAGCAGCTTGGGCATGGTGCTCTCAAGCGCGCGTGTCCTTCCGACCGAACGCCCCAAGCGCGGGATGATGACGGGACCGATAATACTGACGAGACCGGGGAGACCGGTAAGACCGATGAGACTGATGAGACCGACGAGACCGATGAGACCGATCCCACTGCGTATTGGGCAAAAACGGGACTTTTGCCACCACTATACATGCAAGCGCCCAACACGAAGCGCTTTCGTGCCAATTTGAAGCGTGCGTCTTCGGGCAGGAGCCGCAAGCAATCGCTGCCTGGTTCTACTATCTCTGAGACTCCCAGTGACGAAATACTCAGGGAATGGAAAAATGCACCGTATCGCGACCCACAGTACAAGGAACTGCTTCAGACGAAGGGTAGTTTCATGAATGAGGCCAAGTTAGGCATCACTGATGAAGCCAAATCCCTTTGCCGAACACTCCTCGATAAAGAGCAGCAAACACTCAAAGACTCGTTGTTTCGCGACGATATATTCGAAGTCACCTGTCGGAAAGTCGAAGATAAGAACGAAGAAAGAGTCGTAAGGGATATCACCCCATTGATCGTTCCGTCGGCGGAGACTCTCGCCACCTATGGGGCTAAAGGGCTTGATTGCTTGATTGAGAGCACCAACGAGGGATGGAGCAACTCTATCCCTTTTACTGCTTATCGACCACAGCCTCACTACTCAGTCGGATTTAGGCGTAGTGCATTCTCAGAGGATCAGACAGAAAATCTCTCGTCCTTCGTCGGCGACTTCATTGCTGGCGATGATTCCATCTTTATGGCCACAAACCAGATGTACTTCCCATTTCTCACCTGTGAGGTTCAGTGTGGTGCTGAGGATCTTGACATCGCAGACCACCAGAACGCTCATAGTATGACGCTCGCTGTAAGAGCCATCGTTGAGCTCTTCCGTCTTGTCGGCCGCGAGAAGGAAGTTGACCGCCAGATACTGGCTTTCTCTATCTCTCATAACCATCAATCCGTACGGCTTTACGGTCATTACGCAGTAGTTCAGGGCAGACGTCAGAGATACTACCGCCATCCGGTTCGTGTCTTTAGCTTCACTGAACTCGACGGCAAGGACAAGTGGACGGCCTACCGTTTTACGAGAAACATCTATGACATTTGGATGCCAGGACACTTTAAGAGGATTTGCTCAGCTATCGATGATTTGACGGCTGACTTGGTCCTATCGCTTCCAAGCCAGTCAGTCGGTAACTCTACATAGGAAAGCGATCCTCAGTCCAGCATCGCCACTGCGCAAGGAACCACTCCAGATACTTCGGTTATGAAGCCCCGTGCGCCAAAAAAAGGGAAGGGAAGGCATGACTAGACGAGTGTGTGTTTTGTAGCTAGCTGCTCTTGCGACTGTCATCTTCGACATTTAGTTACGTGCTACTACAATATCAATGATTTATTATCGAGTTAGCTGCAGAGTCGACCTCGAGCTTCCGCACCTAACTACCCTTGAAAGGAACTGCCCAAGACAAAGACGCTCTCAGCAGCTAACAACCCGGCCTATAAAGATTGAAGCTCGCGAGCGTGGGCCTTCTTTCACTGCATACGCTTCCTATCTGTTAATCTCTTTAAGGGAACACGATGTGCAATAATAATTATGTCACGCATTCATTTCTTTGTCTTGCGCTTTGTTGGTTTAAAAGTTTAGACTATTAACATTTGCGCCTGACCCAAACCCATTCAACTTTTCCTTACCTTAACAAGCTTAGTGTGATGTGACAATAACTACATTTCATCCTTGGTCCAAACAATAAGCAGCCCAGCTCTAACAGTTCTTACCTCTACACAATGCATCCCTCCGCGCCCTCTTTCGCCGACGACGTCGATCCCCGAGACGCCGACGTCGAACCCGAAGCGGAGGCCATCATCACCCGGTGACCGCTTCGGCGTGCGCGACAGTGACGCTCCCCTGCAACCCCGTCGACGCCAACTTTCTTCCCGGGTGCACCGACAAGGCGGATTATTCTATTAAGGATCACCCAAGGCTCTCGAGAAGGCTTATGCGGATTGAGGGAAAGAATTGCATAATCTACGGCCGTGAACTGAACCAGAATGATGTAGCATTTCTATAAAAGACCTCGAAATCCATGACCCTCAACCAAAATGACATTGAGTACAATCTCGTCGTTGATATCATAGTGACAATTGAAATCGACGAAGCTTGGCGAGTGGTCGATGAAATGGGCATTCATCTGCGTAGCCTGCTGTTACCAGGTTTGGTATATTGAAACGTGCAGTCCAGATGGTAAGAAAAGAGTCTGTCCTGGCAGGCTACTATAGCCTGCGTGCGGGGCGTAATTGACAGACTCGCGGCGGGGCATGATCTCGGTTGCTCCGTTTCGGGAAGAAAGGGACTCGAGATTCTGTCCATCGACTTCGTCGAGGTCTCCATCCCCTACTAAAATGCTATTAGTCCAAGTCGCTGCAGTGTGGCCTCGAGACTGTACTGGAGAGTCGGGCAATACGGGGCAGCTTACGGGCACGCCGTGGTACTTCAGACCTGGAGTTTTTCCAGAGTCGCCACAAAATCAGAGCGGCCGCAGGGACGTTTATGAGTACGCCAATAATAGAGACGATTGTTTCTTTTGACAAAGCCATGACTGTGGAAGATGTCGTAATGAAATGGGATATGGATCTCAAGTGAGATGGGCAATGATTGATCTTTTAGGCTGACAACTACCCATATATGTATCGAGGCTTTGCGAATTTTGGCAACCCGTGAGACCTGGACACTGCCACTGAATCGGACGCCGTCACCGTCTGGGCTCTGCAAACATGGGAGGGTGGCATCCGCGCCTCAACCGATTAGGTACCACAAAGAGAAATTTGGTCATGGCCAATTAACAATGTTCTGACACGAAACCTGCATCACAGTGACATTGGTACGAAAGCCTGGCACAGGCTCGAGAAAGCGAATTTTGGCATGGACCAGTTGACTTACCGTCACCGCAATCCTCCACATGCAAGACCAATCAGAAGCATCATCCTCGAGGTCGAAAGTGAGGCTGGGCTTGTCTCACGCTGACGTTGCTCAGGCTGATTGGACTTTTACCACACCAACTCGAGTTCCCTCAGCTGCAGCCAACGGGCCTTGCATTGCGAATTTTGGTCAAGTCTCTTTCTGCACATTACCAGGCTGTGTTTTCTGGCCTCAGGCCTCGAAGCCGCCACATATAAGGAGCCTGACTCCCTTAGATGTCCAGGGTGTAAAACGTTCAACTACAATCGGAATCAACCATTATCCTAGTCTTTCTTCCCCTTCACCTCACCCTCTCCACCCACCACGCGCTTCCCATACTTTCGACTCTTTGCCGCTTGTTTTGCTTACCATGTCCCGAGCACCGAGAATCCCTGCCGCAGAATGGAATGCGCACAAGGAACAAATCCACTTCTTGTACATTGACCAGGACAAAAAGCTTGACGATCTTGTTCGACTCATGCGCGAAGATTATGGCTTTCATCCTACGTAAGTCATCTGTGTGAGATCCCTTAATAGATGTCTCACCGACGGTGTTGGTTCAACAGAGGCTCTTTGGCGCTGGATACTGACGAACTCGTTTCTTAGGAGGGCACAATACATCCGCAAGCTGGACTCTTGGAGAATGAAAAAGAACCTGACTGAGAAGGAGTGGGCAAGTGCCAGTGCCCTGGTCCGCAAGCGCAAATCGACAACAGGCAAAGAAACCGAGCTTGTGATCGGTGGACGCGTCATTGCCGGCAAGAAGTTGAAGAAGGAGATGGGCAGATACGACTATCTTCAGTACTTTGGTCAAGCACCTTCAGGTAAGCTATCCCTAAGACGGAAGATCATTCATCATAACCTTAACTCTCTCCCAGCTGAACCCGAGACTACCCTGGACAGAATCGTTGCTCGCACCCCGCCCTCCGCTGCGTGTCCCTTCATCCTCTGCAGCAACCTGCCCTGGTTCCAGTTTCAAAACCATACAACAGAACTGGGTAAGTCTTTTTGCGCTCGAGTTCTTATCTTCAGATCTGATGTGAGGTCCAGCCTCCATGAGACCGCCAATATTGAACGAAACCCGAATCCCACCTTTTGGACAACTCATCTCATCCGATGCAGTGTCATGCATTGACTTCGCAAAGAAGATTTTTACAAATCCTGTTTCGCAATACAAATACACCGACATTGGGAATCTTGATGACCTGTCCAAGATGTTGGAGGACGTGATACCCAAAACGGAACACAGCGACTCGGACTTCCACGTTCAAAAACTGTCCCAGCCTCAGCCCTCAGTCCAAGTGATCCAGTGGGCAGTGTATCTGTCTTCGAATGGTCTGCTTCCCAATGAAAAGACCGACGGCCTTTTACGATGGGTAATTGAAAGTGGAAACATGTCAGCCATGGACCAGATCCTCGGAGCAAACGGACCGACCGTCCGGACATTCGCCTCAAATATCTTGCTCAGTGCCATCAGGATTGGACATGTAAAAACCGTCCAAAAGCTCCTCGCCCAAGGGGTCAGTGCCAACAGCGCAGATTCTACGTTCCCGGAGGGAACTGCGCTGCAAACAGCCGTGGCAAAAAACAACGTGGAGATATCTCAGCTGTTGCTAGACCAAGGAGCTGATGTTGACTACATTCTGTATGAAGGAGAAGCTCGCCCTTTGGAGCTTGCCGCTCGTCGTCCCGAAGTATCTGTCGCCCTTGTGCAGATTCTGATCAAGGCGGGACCGAACGCAAGCTGTTTGCAATCTTCAGTCGTTGAAGCAACGATTTGCGGAAATCTCGAGGTTGTCAAGCTATTGATAGCTGCTGGTGCAGATTTTAAAGAACTGCCTCCCTTTCGCGGATCTGCACTCCAGCATGCGGCATCCACAAACAACATAGATCTCGCCAGGACTTTGATCGCCGCTACGGCGGATGTCAATATTCCTCTTGGAGATCACTACACAGCAGCTTTGAAAGAATTTCGTGCAGGACTTCCACATAAATATCAACGTTACTGCACTCCGATTCAACTCGCGACCTTGAATGGGAACAAGGAAATGGTTCAGCTCCTACTAGGCGCTGGTGCCTATCCCAACAAAGTCCTGGACGCAACATCGTTACCAGAAGAACTGCTCGTGGAGCTGGATATGAACGAGGCAGACTTTACTGACTTCGTACTGCCACTCCAACAAGCAGTCTTACAAAATGACCCCGAAATGGTTGAACTACTTTTGAACGGTGGTGCCAGCCCCACCGCAGTCGATCTCACTGATTCGACCGCATTGCAGTACATACTTGCGAAGGACCACTTCGACAGGGCAAAGAGCTTGACGATTGCACAGCTACTCTTGAGTAAAGGGGCAGACGTGAACGCCCCTCCTGGTTGGGCCTGGCATGGGATGACTGCTCTTCAGGCAGCCTCCAGAAACGGAGACATGGATCTCGTCAACTTCTTCCTAGAGAGAGGTGCCAATCCAAACGCGCCATGTGGTAAGAGAGGCGGCCGAACAGCGTTGCAGGCAGCTGCTGAGTCTGGGAGCTTGGACTTGTTTCTGCTGCTTATTGAGCATGGTGCAATTATCAGCACGAGAACTGCTGAGTCTAGGGGACTCACTTATTTGCAAGCCGCAGCGTTATCGGGGAACCTGGGATTGGTCAATCTGCTGCTTCAACTGGGTGCTGAGGTCAACGCCCCTGCATCGGCAAAGTATGGACGGACAGCCTTGCAAGCTGCCGTTGAGATCGGCAACCAGGAAATCGTCGAGGGACTACTTGATGCCGGTGCGAATGTCAACCAGATCGGAGGCAGCGACCCAATCGGGGACCGCAGTGGGATCATAGACAGGCGCACCGCACTACTTACAGCCATCGAGATGGCTGACTGCGACCTCTTCGACTTGTTGATGGAGAACGGTGCCGACCCTGACCCTCAACCTGTTGCAATAACGCCATTGGCACTTGCAGTCGAGCTGGGATTAACTCCAATTGTCAACTCTCTTTTGGACGCCGGGGCCAACAGCAACAGGTTCTCCAATTACTTCGACGATTATGATGGGACTTGGGAACTGCACACCCCGCTCAATATTGCACTTTACCATGGCTTCTTGAAAGAGGTCAGGATGCTGCTGGATGCAAAGGCAGATCCAAACCTTGACAACCCAGGCGACGGAACAACTCCACTTTACAATTCGCTCTGGTTCACTAGACTGGATGACGGAATGACAGAAATGCTAATCCTCTACGGGGCTGATGTCAATGCACCTTCGGCAGACTGGGGCTATCCAGTGCAATGGGCTATAGCAGGTACTACGGATGATTCAGAAGCAAATGCGGCGGTACAGATGCTCATGGACAATGGGGCCGATGTGAATGCCCCTGCCCCAGTCACGATTTACCCAGACCAGAATATGACCGCGCTTCAGCCAGCGGTTTATAACTACTGTCATGGCTTGGTAAAGACGTTGCTCGGCGCAGGAGCAGACGTCAATGCTCCAGCAAGCCCAAAGCGGGGCAGAACAGCCTTACAAGCTGCAGCCGAGAAGCGTGATCTTCATCTCGCACGGGAACTCATTGAACACGGCGCCAAGGTTAACGCTCCGGCAGCTCGTGACAAAGGCGCAACGGCGTTGCAGTTCGCAGCTATAACGGGCCACATCAACATGGCAGTGCTTCTCCTTGAGAACGGGGCAGACGTCAACGCTGAACCGGCAGCTGTCGAGGGGCGGACAGCACTCAATGGAGCCGCGGAACATGGTCGCCTAGATATGGTCCACCTCTTGCTTGGAAACGATCAGCAACTAGATTCTCTGGAGGACCGGTGTCAGGAGGCGGCAGAATTTGCGGACAGGAACAGTCATTTCGTCCTTGCAGAGGTTCTCCGAGGATGGAAGAGGCCGTGAATGAGATGCGTAGCTAGTAATGCTGCGAAAGAGAACTTGAGATCATACGTCAAACAGGGCAATGCAATGTCTGCCGACCAAAGAGTCGCCCAGTCTGAAAAGGTCCTATCTGCTTCATCTGCATTCAAGTGACAGGTGAAATTACGTTTCTAGTACGACATGATTTAGAAGCCGTAGATGAAATAGAGCTCATCTGAACTAACTGAACTCGACTTGGAAATCCAAGCTCGATTTGCATAAAATTGCACAGACGGCAATCATTACAATTGCAGTGAAGATTACCAGTGCATTATCGGACGGATCCAACAAGAACAGCAGATATCTTGGCGTTGGATTGTTGGTCATGTTCCATGCATGGCTTGCTGCCTGGGCTTCGGCCTTGTCGGCTCCACTTGCTGGAGATGATAAATCCCGAACATTTCCCATCTCTGTCCTCATCCATTTTCTTAATCTTCAAGTCTTCTCTTGGCCATGGAGCTCAACCACTTCCCCGAAGAGCTACTAAGCCACATCATTCGCTATTTCTACCGACCGGAAGCTCCCAAGCAATGGTATGAGCAAACAGGCCAGAGGACCTTCTTAACGCACGCCTTGTGTGCCGCAAGTGGAACACCCTAGCAACCAAGTATGCCTTCCGCACCGTTACTCTCCTTCCATGGATCGGGAGCTTCAAGCCATGGCGCGGGATGCTGGATTCCGAGTCTACCAAGGCGGCTGCGCGGCGTGTCGTCATTTATAGCTCACCCGCAGACTGCGGGGGAGAACACACTTCGAGGAGCAGTGGCACAACGACGAGTACACCGCGTTCACAGATGCCATATCTGGGATCCAAAGGCTTGCTCTGATTGATGAATTATGCCTACGCTTCACATCCCAGTGTCATGGGATAAGGGACCGCGGGAATTACTACTACAAGGAGTTTGAGAACGTTTCAGACCGGATAAACACCTTGGAGGCTGTGTTTAAAGCCATCAAGAATCGCGCCAGCAAGCCCAGCCAGACCAAAATCCGCTCCTTGACAATCGAGAACTTGCAAAATCTCCCGCTCCCGGAGTTTACCTCGTCCGAGCTCTTCAAGTCGGTAACCAAGGACCTCAGTCAACTTCACCTTCACGTCACGGAAGAATACAACGAACACAGACGAGACCATGACATCTATTTCGTTGAGCTTGTGCAATTCGAGCCCTACATGCACAAACACTGGCTTTCTCCCCTGGCCGACCAGCTGACGTCCCTGTCGCTCTATTTCGACGAGTACTGGGGTACGATGCCGGGCACCTTCAATGGCGATGGGCTCGTCTTTTCACAGCTGAAGACGCTCAACCTTGGAGCGTACGCTAGCTCGCGCGATGATCATATGGACTAGGTCTTGACTCAGACTTCTTTGCAGTCTCTGCGATTGGATAGGTGCTTCACTGTTTTGCAAATACACGCCGAGGCGGACAAGGTGCTAGAATGGAACATATCAACGATGGGTTGGGAAAAGCTTCCAATGGGGGCCTTTACGTTCACTTATAGTAGGGACGCCGTCTATCGCTATCCAGGGACATGGGAATTCGTGTTCGACAAGATCCGCACCAGACTCCCGAACCTCGTTGATTTCCAATTCCACATTGCCAAATGGAGGGGTGCTGTTGGCTTCGATAACGCGAGTCCTCGGTCTACGAAGTTTTCTCCGCGTCGGTATATCGTCTTCGATATCGGTCATTGCCCTTCTCGCTGGATCGAGGCGGATAACACTAGTGGAGAAATGAGTTTGGTAACAACGACCCAGGCAACTTTAACGATTCTATTCCACGTCCTCCATTAGGTGTGCGATATGTGCGAAAGTTGAAGCTGAACCGTAGCAAAGAGACAGAAGAGGGAGATGGGCGGGCTTTGGAGGAATTGTCAAAGGCGATACTGCAGCGTCGATGGTAGACGGGGCTTTTCATTTGTATGGATGTTCTATTATACTTGAGAAAACTCCGAATCACATTGTATCCCAAGACGAAACTTAAGTAAGATCATAATCAGTATGGATGGCTGCTTTTAGGGCCTCTTCACTCCCTAGCTTAATCTTAGCTTAACAGTGTATTAGCCTAGCTTAGTAGTACCTTGGCTAGCGCAGTAGTATATTAGCCTAGCTTAGCCTATATAGCTCCTATTGGCTTGTTCTCTTCTGACGTCGATCTTTACAATGCTCCTCGACGATATATTCTCTGCGCTCGATACTTATACGAACTGAAACGTCTATGAGTGATGCTTTCGTAGCACCCTTCTGGTCAATAGAACTGTTGTTCGGTTCTATTTTACTATATTATACAAGTTATGAGACAATTTGCATTACTACCATTTCCACCGACTTTCTAGTCTGCGCTGGGTTGGATAAATAAGCGGCCCTCTACTTTGTTTCTTTTTATGTCTTCTAACCCCTTGGGAACATCCTCAAACGGTATTTCTGTTAACTTGGGTGTGATTTTACGTGAAGCAATTAAGTTCAACACCTGCATTAGCTCCTCCTTTGCCGAGCCAAATGAGCCCTTCAAAGTGACACTCTTTGTCACTAACATCATAGATGAGACTTCCAGATTCTTACCGTCGAGTCCTACAATTACAATTGTCCCACCCTTCTTAACCGAGGAGAGAGCAGCGGAAATTGTTGACGTGGATCCAACGAAGTCGATAATGACGTCGAAAACAATAGCAGGGAAGCTACCGAGGCTTGAGGAACACGCAACCACGCCCAAGCGTTTTGCTTCATCGTATTTGGCCTCGTTAAGATCGATCGCATAGACCTCAGCGCCCTGCAGTACCGAGATTGCAACTGCATTGAGGCCGAGGCCACCAATCCCGATGACCGCCACCGTTGTCGACTTTGTCACTCCACCGGTTACCACTGTTGCGTGATATGCCGTCGAAATCGAATCCGTGGCAACAGCCGCCTGAGGGAATGTCACGCCGTCTGGAATCTTTACCAGGTGCTCGTAATGAGCCAGCGCAAACTCGCTGTAGCCCCCGTCGTAGCCAAGCCCAATCGTTGTGGCCTGGGTTGCCTTTTCGACAGGGTGAGCTACCAGAGCCACAGCCACGCGGTCGCCAACTTGGACTGGAGACGGTCTAGATCCAAGCTTGACAACGGTCCTAGCTACTTCGTGCCCAAGCGTAAGGGGAAGAGACGGCAGCATTTCGATGCCGTGCCCTTCAACGTAGTGGGCGTCGGTGTGACAGAGACCAGCGGCCTTGATAGCGATCAGTGCCTGGCCTTGTCCCGGCTCGGGAATAGGAAGGCTTTGAAGCTGAAATGGCGCGTCTGGAAAGTTCAATTGAAATGATTTCATGATGAAGATGCTATTATATGAGAGGTGGAGAATTCAATAAAGTAGGGAGATCTTTTTTTAAGCGTACCTCGTCAGACATGCCATCTTCATGGGCTAAAGCTTTCTTAAGTAAGTAATGAATAGCCTGGCACGGAATGTATGTAGTCATTACAGCATCATTCCACCATATAGGATCGCTAATACCACGTGCTCTTTCTACGCGGCTCCTTGCTGTAGGTGACGTTGTGTGCATGACGCGTGACGCTCCTTTTAGACTAATGTAGGTGACGTTGGCTATATATCTTGGCGGTGCTCGGATTCAAGTCGAAGCGATTTATAGAATTAGTAAACAGAAGGCGAACCTTACAAGAACGATCCGGATTGCAAGAACGATCGAGAAAGCCATGGGAGCTTTTATATTTGCCATAAAAATGCTGGCCAGAAGAAAAGCCAGATCTCTTAATTTGCTTTCCACCGGTTATACGTTCGTCCTGGCGCACATTGACCACCACCAAGCACTTATCTTCCACTCATCCCCATCCCTCCCATCGGTGACACGTTCCTACTTCTCAAGAAACCACGGAGCCGCTTCCCAGTTCCGAGCATCCCAAGGTGCTACTGAGGGCAAGGAACCGCCATTAGCAAAGCCCTAGCAACGAAGCCCATCATTCAGTAAGTCAAGATAGAAATCCTCTCTGTCAATCGATGGAGGATCTGAGTGCACAGCAGCAATAACCTTGGAACGAAAGCCTGGCCATGGGATTGTATCCAAGGTTGGATGATGGGGCACGGTGAGTTGCACGTCCGTGGGCACAAGGTCAGATTGTATACCCTTTAAATAGTCCCCGAATGCCAGTCGTATTTGTGCAGCCTGGTCGGTGTTTCCAAGGCCCGGCACGTCGTTCATGAAGCCGCTCTTGGATATGAGTTCTTTTCTGAGGCGATAAAAAGGTGATTCAGATGTGAAAGTTATGAGATCACGCCAAGATATTCCCAGGTGCACTGCATTCATGAATACAGCCGACACGAATGAAATTCGGGATAGAAGAATGCAATCAGTAACTATATCGACCCGACCCCGGCATAAGGGAGGTGCAACAATCTCGTGAATCCTGGAATTATGTTCCGAAGGTACCTTCAACTTTCCGAAGACGCTGATGCCCGCTTTGATTGCTGCCGTAAAGTCAACATGACCTAGATTTTGTTGAACATCTTCCAGCCATTGGCTCATTGGACGCAGCATGGCGTTGCTATAAAGTGAAGAAGTCACAGGATACCCCAAGACAATGAGGCCGTACTTGATAATGTCCCGAACACCGAACAGCTCTTTAGTCATCAACATAAAAAAGTTGTGACGTTCCGGCTCGGGATACGACCCGATGCAGGAGAAGAAGTCGGAGGCGGTAAAGCCCGGCCCAATGTCCAGAGTATGGAAGCTCGTATCGACATGGCTAGAAGAGGCGACGCGTCTCGCCTGCTGAGTTGGCCTGACAACCCGGTCTTGGTGGTGGCTCCGATCAGAGGGCGGCTGTGGATAGACCAGGGGAGCTGGCACCATCAGGCCAGAGATAGCTGCACGTTCTAATATCCTTCTCCTCTCTCTTTGCCGTGCGCCTATTGTTGCAGAAGGTGAGCCATGTCCACGAGATAAAGGCGCTGAGGAAACATACGATAGTTACGCTGAGCCAAGGCATTCTGTTGACGCCTCTGTTGTGGAGTTTTATCTGACACCATTTTCGTGCGACGGTATAATTGGTTATGAATAAATCATTGAAGAGTCTGGTCACACTCTTCGCTTGTTCTTTGATCTAAGCAGAAATAACGCAACAAGCTGCAAAGATGGTTAAATTAATGGTGCGATGAGGAAGCGCCGCAACACAGCCCAGTTCTCAACGGATGTCTCGGGCCAGCCGGAACATATTTCGTACCCAAGGCCTTTTCACATGAAATCACGGAACTCATCTCCTATCTCAATCATCCTATGTCCTGATGTGGATTACACGGTGGGTTGATCAAACTGGCCTATGGGCTGCTTCGTCACCCCACTGGATAAATGCCAGCCTCGGCTCCAGACTTTTGCTTCCTGCACGTAACGTCAGCAGCATTAGGGGTTTAATACAGAAGGGGGCCTATCTGCAGGTAACGTAAGAAACAAAATCAGAGTCCTGGCTATTGGGGACTTGAGATTTGCGTGAGAAAATTGTGTTGCGCCGTAGCGAGTCGTTATTTAAAGAAACCCAGCAATCCTCTTTCCAGGTCTTGAGTAACACAATCCAACACTTTGCCTTCCTCACACCACACCACACCACACGTACCACGCAAACGCTTCCACACACACAAGAACAAACGCACAACTACCATGCCTTACGGAAGTCTGAGCCTAAATGGCGAGTCGTTGCCAGCCTTTGCTCCAGCCTATTCGAGAGCAAAGGGTATCTTCACGGACACTACAGCAGTCGGCATGACCTATCGAGTCGCTGCGTCTCAGATCGCCCATCTTGTTCCTGACGTTCTCGAATTGGAGGAAGAACCACTTATGACATCGCTTTTTCTCAGCTATGGAATGAGCCCTGTTGGATCCTACAGTGAATACGCTCATCAAGTCGAGGTGACCTACAAGGGCGAGAAATTCCATTTCAATCTCCTCTTCATTCTCGACAACGACGCTGCCATATTTGCGGGTCGCGAGCTTCTTGGTTTTCCAAAGGTCTATGGAAAGACCGTTATTGAGCAATTTACTGGTAGCCGACTTGTAGTTGGCAGCACGGAACGACCAATGGGACGGAAAATGGTTGAGTTTGAATTCGTCCCCGAACAGCTGGTTTCCAGCGCACCTCCACCAGACAGATGGATGCTCAACCTTCGCAGTATCCCCTCACCGTATCCTGGACAACCTCCATCTGTTCAAGAATTCATCCCTTGTGGCCTAGGAATGAAATGCACCGAAATTTGGTTGGGAAAAGGCCACATTAGCTTCTCAAGGAAGTCAACCTCGGATCCCTGGGTGAACTTGGATGTTTTAAGATACGAGGGGAGTTTCTTAGCGAGAAATGCCACAGCTGAACTTCTTCTTCGAGATACCATTCACCTCTGAGGTATACATGGGAATTATTACAGCTGTGCGCTGGTCTGTAGTTGGATGTACATAGTAACTGGAATAAAAGCACATGCTAGTCCTTTAACAGATTGTCTCAATGACATTCCCTCCCTAATTAGGTCTGTCTCGTTCCACTGAGTTACCTGCTACTAAGTATAGTCGGCGAAGTCTTCTCTCCTCCTAATATAATTGTTTACATTTCAGTAGGTGGTTTTCCTCAGTCGCAGCAGCTGAGTGGGCAAACAGTGGCCTGTATTATTTCTACGATGAAATGGACATCCTCTGTGCCATCACAGATGATCTCAGAGTTTACCCATGTCGCGAGGAGTGGGCAGCAGCAACTGGGTTACTAGGTGATATTTCAAAGATCTCAGCATCGGCTGGACAAGCAAGCAGCAAGAAGGCGCGGTTATCTGCCATAATTGCAGAACTGTTCTCCTTCCACATTTACGCAACGAATTCGCCTTTACCTAGTTCAAGTACCGGCTGTACTAACAGACTTCGCTTCCTAAGAATGATGAACCCAAGTTAGACATTGGAGTTGACTTCGATCTAGATATTGGTGTTATTTGTAGTAAGTAACCCTTTGAAGTTTTTGCTTGAAGCTATTACTGATCTCGAACTGGTTAGATGGCTATAGATAAGTGTGTGTTAATGGACCGGGGTTATCGACACTTAGATGGGCTAACATCCCGCTCCACACCTGATTTATAAGGCCATAAGGATGGGCCCCTATCCCTGAAGGGACATATCGGGCGCAGCCCTTAGTTACTGAGATACATACGAATACAGCGATATTGCTACGATTTACAGTGTGGCTATGGTGGCTAGATTGTAAGCTAGTTTCTAGTTAGCTATGGGATCTTATGTAGGGCTTAGTAATTAGATCTTATTTGCACCGGGCCGACGCGGTTGATCGCGTGCCTGAATCCCAGGTGACGTTACATACCCAACCGGCTCCACCGGATCGGCATCTACTAAGTACATAAAATGGATGATCAAGAGCATGCTGGTTTCGGCGTCACCGATTTGCCGGAGGCACGGCCATATCATGCCGACGACATCATGTGCGTTAGGTGGTCAATCAGTCGGACGAGGAGTGCGTTCGCGTTTGATGTTTACAGTGACACACACTTCAACGGGCCGTGCAAAACAATTCAAGGAAAATAGGTTACCCAAAATATTCTTGATTCTCTTGATATTGGCTATAAGAGGTTCAGATGGGTAGATGTAGTTCGCAACAGATAAGGAACGACTGTAAGTCATAGCTAAGGACT
Source organism: Neonectria magnoliae (assembly GCA_037954305.1). Taxonomy (NCBI): domain Eukaryota; kingdom Fungi; phylum Ascomycota; class Sordariomycetes; order Hypocreales; family Nectriaceae; genus Neonectria; species Neonectria magnoliae. Next base: position 105,130 of record JAZAVK010000054.1, on the reverse strand, counting down.
GAATATAGGATAGACAAGAAAGAAAACGGCTCCATAACAGAGCAAAAGATTGCCTCAGGTCAGACCGACTCAGTACTTGCGACCGTTAGCCTTGACAGTGTGCAGAGTTGAGAAGAGATCCTTGGGATCGTAGGCCGCTTTGATCTTCTGCAGGCGGGGCAGGTTGGGACCCCAATAGTTCTTCTGAAGGTTGCCCTTGACGCGATCATTTGTATAACCCGCATACGTCAGGTACTTCTCTGGCTGGTTCCCCTGAACAGCCAAGACAGCTTTGTCAACGAAGTCATATGTCGTCTGGGTTGTTGATTTGTTCGAGCTAGCGTACAGCGAAACGAAGTAGGCGATATCGCGGTGCGGGAACGACGTCGCATCAACGGCTAGCTTTCTGACAGCGCCTCCGTAAAAGTCCATCAGAATGAACCAGCTTGCGCCGCCAGAGTCCGCTTTCTGAAGATGCTCAAAGAGAGCCTCAATAGTATCGTTGGTAGGAAGTGTTGCATAGTTGATAGCCGTGCCGTGGGCGTAGAAGTAGGTTTGGCGAGGGTCTAGTGACTCGATACTGCCGAACGTGTTGTTGGCATGCTGAATCCAAGTGAGAGACTTCGATACAGTGCCAGAGGAAACGTTGGGAATACGAGATTGAAGGTCAATCTTGTCGTACCCCGATCGAGGGCCGAAGTAGGCACCCGAGATCCTCAGAGAATCCTTTGAGGCAACGGCCACTACACCCAGCTTATTATCAAGATCTTTGTCCCGAGCGATCTCCTGAAAGGTCTGGAATGCATTGGCGAGAGTGGCCGCGCTGGTGGACGACACGACAAAGCCAAAGTCGATAACCTCTTTAGGTTCAGGCTTCGTCTGGAACTGGAATTCAGTAACGATCCCGAAACTCCGCCCGGCTCCTCGAACGGCCCAGAACAGATCGGCATTCTCCTCGGCGGAGGCCTTGACGATAGTACCGTTGGCAAGGACGACCTCAGCTTGAACGAGCGTGTCGGTCAATGTACCTTCGAGGCGGGTGGTCAGACCGACACCGCCAATGGTAGCAAATCCGCCAACAGCAAGCCCGGCACTAGCTCCAGTGGGCAAATAGCGCTTTCCCTGTGCGTGCAGCCCTTCAACCAGGGTCTTTTGGCGGTGTCCTGGGCCAACAGTTGCCACGCCGGTGCCGCTGTCTACTTCCAGCTTCTGGAAGTGCCTCAAATCCACGACAATCGCACCATTCTCGCTTCCGAGGCCGGCAAAAGGTTAGCTCGAGCTTCTAAGCGGGCCAATGCAGCAGGAAGATTTACTGGTATTCGTATAATCATTGCCGCCGCTTCGAGCCTGGACTTTGCGGCCACTCTTGGCTGCACACTGCGTAATCCCGGACACTTCGGCTGAGGTCTTAGGATACAAGATGGCAAAGGGCTTGCGCCGGTAGTTCAGATTGTAAGGGCGGACATCTTTTTCTTCGAAGCCTGGCTCATAGGAGAACTGGGCGCGAGCAGCATCGCCATTAACTGCGTCCTGGAGGCAATCCTCAAGAGCGGCACGTGGCTTCGTGGTCGCGGCGACAGCACCCAAGAGAAAGAAATGGTGAAGTAGTAAAAGCGTAGAGAGCTTCATCTTGAGCCTGAGGGAAGAATATAGCTTAGAACTGAGTTTCCAATGAAGAATGAAGGCGGTTGAAGGATTCCTAGAAGAGGAGGAGAGATGAGGTCTCTTTGGTTTGAAAGAGGAAAATCCAAGGGGCGAAGGCGGGGAGTTTTATAGCACTGAGCCATACACATCATGGTTCATCGAGAGGATATCGTATGGTTGATTTCTGGGCACTGAAGCCAAGGGTTCTTGCGACGCCGAAAGTCCGATAGTCCGTTGCCTCATTGCGAATTTTTGTAACGTGTCATAAGCACGACCGTGAGAACAGCGCCAGCCAAGCCGGCCGTTGTCAGTTGACCACTCCTAAAGAGATGGCTCACGGTGCGATGGCCTCTCTGGCGGAATGGACTATCCTCCAATCAACGATTCAGACGGACTTTCGGTTCGGGCCACATCCCACAGGTACCCCGAGACTGCCGTCGAATCCATGCAAATGAAGGTTAAATAAATAATGCCTAGGAATATGGCTGAGTTAACTGGTCAGATGCAAACTAAGTTGATCTTGGCAACGGTGCACCTGAAGGTTGCTGAGTAGGTTGCCACCCGGGGTCCGCGGAATGCCTGCAGCCCGTGAAGAGGACTGAGACCTCGGCAATTTGCGGCCCAAATCGAAAGCACGCGCACGAGACGGCACCTTCAGCTCTTCCGTAGATCCTGTCAAACAGACTCTGTTAACCCGGACATAGATTGAAGTCATTAAGTCGGCCATGCGTTAAGCGACACCTAAAGGGTATATTCTTTGCCAAGACATGCTGGTACCAGTGTTTGAGATGTTAGAGAAGGCGCTGTACCCTAGCTGCACCAACTTGATCGCCTTCCGGGCCTCTGAATCGTTGGGTCCAAAATGCTCCTTTCTCTGCAACAAAATCCCCATTCTCCTCATTGTGTCGCCGTTCGCTTCCGTAGGTGAGACGATCAGCGACTGGTAGACATCACCATCAGGGGACTTGTCCTCAAAGCCTTCTGTCCGCGCAATGACCAGAGGAAACAGCTCCGTGTTGCGAACTTTGTCTGCCGACTCGGCGAATGAGCAATCGAGGGTGTCGAAGTGCGCATTAGATCCCCCCTCGTACCCGTCCGGGCGCCTCAGGTGCATGTGGCCAGTTGGGCCTTTTGTTTGCGAGAGCACTAGCGGGATCAGAGGGACCTCCATCTCGACCCATCCGCCCTTGACTCTGCCAAAGGGTTCTCGCGATAAACTTCGACTTGGGACTCGGTGATTCTGGCAATGTTCTCTGCCTTGCTTCGGAAGCCACCGGCAGGGATTCCGTCGACTGACGCCCACGACCAAGATGGCTATGGCTCGCGGTACTCGCCGAATTTCTTGTAGCAGTCCAACGGTTGCCAGCAGAGCCCCTCGTGAATAGACGTTTGCCAGATGCCGGCGAGTATCATCCTTCGAAAGTCCCTGGAAGATCATGGCGATGCCACTCAAGACCGGCAGCTTGTCCGAGCGGATTGAGAGTTTGCGCGGACCGTACGCCCAAAGCATCGCGTACCATGGGACCAAGTCGTTAATCAACGCCACAGGACCGGCTGAGAACGAAGACGCATTCGTCAACTCGCCGTTTCCCCCTTCGGAAGCACGGTGAACAGGTAGGGTAGGCCCAGGCCATTCTCCGCGACGGCTTCTTCCGAACACTCAAAACAGACTTGATTTTTAGCAACGTGTAGAACACGGCGAAACAGAACATGCTCCTGAAATCCCCACGCCCTTTGGGAAAGTGGGTCGTTTCTCATTTCGATGTGATATGACTTGATCAGTTTTTTGTCAAGTGGCTCAACGGTTGCTATTACGGTACCGCGGCTGGATCCTCTAGGTTTGAAGGGAATTCGGATGCTTTTAGGTGGTTCGCGGGAGAAGAATAATCCTCCATCGCTCCTGTCTGGTCCTTTTGCCCCGACTGTGAGGTGTTCATTGGCGTATATAGCAGCCATGTTGGACGATTCTTTTTCCCACTCCTTGAGATGATCTTGGCAGATGCAAAGACTGTCGATCTACAAGTACCGCACTCTGAGGGTCCTTGATAGGGTGACGGCGTCTCGGAACGATGCTGGCAGTGATGCGATGTCGATCCCCCCTTTTTCTCGTCCAGGGTAGCTCGTGTCGTGACGTATGCTTTTAGTCCGCTACCCCAGCAGTAGCTGAGGGCAATGTATCTATCTACCTTCGAGTCGGTTGCCCTGCACTAAGATAGACATGTCAACCAGTTTGACCAAGTTTCCGCTTTCATGTGTGCCGATGACGAGGATTCGGGATGGGACGCGCTGGCTGTGTTGGGAACAACGCTCGTGCTTATCACATTCGAGAATCCAATCTTGTAAACGCTCGAGATGCTCGGGACTGATTCACTCCTCAATGAGACGCCCTCTAAAGCGACTGGCCGAAGGGTCACCTAGGAGTAATGAGAATTATGAATACTAAAGGGGAAGGTCTTGCACGGCACCGGCCTAGGACTCGCACCCTTCCCTCGCCACGCGTCCTTCCCTCGCCACGCGTTGAATGCCGTCAAGATCCGGGTAGGATCTCAACCCGAAAGTTTCCAGGGGTGCTCTGGAAGGCTCCCTGTACAGATGGGGAGGTGGGGTTTGCCGCTCAGGGTTCCCCTGTACCCGTCTTGGGGAAAGGCGGGAGGGTCCGGCGAGTGACCGATTCGCAGCGCAGAGGCCTGTCATTTGCCCTGGTCGGCTCGAAAAAACCATCGAGCGCAGGGATACAAAAGTGACATAAAAAATGCATAGTGAGCTACCTTGTATCCTGGGTGCCTTCCGTCCGTCAGTTATGCATTTCTGCTTCTAGCTGCCGGTACACACACGGCCTAAATACTCTATTCTAGATGTATTCCTAGCCCTGACGCAATTGTGTCATATCGTCAAAAGACATGAAATTCCTTGGCAATCCGTCTACATTCGAACAAGCGGCAAAAGGTACATAGGACGACTGTGCATAACTTTTGGACGGGCCGCTAAACAAGGTCACCAGGTCATACAGCCAATTTACTAGCCTAAGATAGCAAGGAACGTCTTCAATTTTTCCCTGTGGAGTCTCGTGCCATTCACACGTGTGGCGTCTGAGTAGTGATCACACTCGCCTTTTATCCTTTTGGCTACGTATTATGGATACTTGGCCAATCGCCAAAGCCGGTACATAATCCTACACTTCACCTTGGGTAGGAGCGAAGTATCGTAATCCTTGCGCTGGGGTGATCTGAGACAGGCAGCAGTCGACATAGGCCGACGATCGTGTGTACAGCATACGAGTTGAGAAAGATGCCCACCGCTCTGTCCAGATTATACAAGTGCCGGAGCAGGGTTGAGGTACTTGATTCACTTAGCAGGTGTGCATGTAGTAGGGTGGTCTCAAGCGGCAAACTAGGGATGTGGCTGTCCTCCCGGCGATCCCGAATCGTCACGCACCCAGCGTAGACGTAGCTGAGATTCACTGTCGCTGATGCAATCTATCTCCTTGAGTGCGTTAAGGTGCTGGAATGTGTAGTTAAGGGGGATCTCAGCCAATCGAAGTATATGAGATAGCTAGTACCTCAGCTTGTGCCCAAATAGAGTACCTCAGCTTATGCCCAAATAGAGTGTGCTTAGAGGTATTGTCGATCACTCTCGCTAGACTGTAACCCTAATAATTCGCCTGCTATTACTCCTCTTTCTGGTATTCCATTGTGGCAAGGTTAATGTAGACCCCGCTACAATTCTAGCGCCTCAGCGCACTCAAGGAGATGGTAACCAAGTGCTCATAAGTTATTCTACCTCCTTGATATCTCTATGCTACTATAGTGCTGCTTAAGGGATAGGTTTATGAATAAGAGTTAGCTTTAAGTAGGTAAGGTGAGGTAATTAGGTTAGGTAGGATAATATTATATTATATTTAGAGTTTGTTATATTATGCTAGGGTAGGGTAGATGTTACAGATTGTCATATGTAGGTTATAATTATACTACGCATTAGCGGAGTGCGCATTCCTTTTGCCGTACCTAGCAATGCGACATATATTACACTTATTGTTATTGAGTCGGGTTAAATATAGGTCCAAACAGGCTTCTAGGATTCAATCGAGCATAGAATATGTTGCCTGCACAGGGGCTACCACTGTATCATGAGTCTGCGATTGCGTACGCAGGGCTCTTATGGGTGAATGACTCCAACTCGCGACCAAGAGAGTGCGCCGGGAGGTTCACGTCGCAGCCGAGCCTGAAGGTGAAGGGTAGGTCGCTGTAAACCTCGCTGTGGCTGAGCATGCATGAAACTCCCGTTCGAGGGTCGGGACCTTTACAAAGACAATAATTTCTCATGCACCACCCAGAAGATCAGTAGGGTTCACAACCGACGAGGAGCGCCTCAATGTGATGCTCGGTCGTTAGAAAAACCAGGCGTCTTGGCTCCCGTTCCATTTCTGTGTCATCGCATCCGCTCTATAATACAAACAAATCTTACTTTCCATACTAACATAAGTACTAAGTAGGGAATATACCTACCCTAAGGTTGCGCCTCCAAATAACACATACTCTATGGCTGCCAACCATAAGCGTGGCAACTATATTTCCACAAGTGAAGCTGACAGAGATGGACGATGGGTTGTTAGCAATCTCTATGTAAGGGTGCTACTGGCTGCGGTAGTAGGACGGTGGGGGGTTTGCGGTAGGTATGGCATGGTTTCATGATTTTAGAGTTAGCTAGGTATGTTCAGTGGGTATTTCCCTTTATTATATCTCGAGCTTCTATCCTATGAACTCTGGATAAAGACCAGCGGTAAACTTCCCGTCACGTTCCCAGGAGCCTGCCAGACAATCATGTGGAGCTCGTCGCCAACACCCCAAGACCTACGCCCTGAGTCCTCACACCTTGCTGCACACCAGAAGACATCCGTGGAGCCGGTGTTATGAATCGCCGTCATGGCAAGAACTTGTCTAGCCACCTCCCTACGTGAGCTGAACAAGCACCCCGAGGTATGGCACAACGAGACATGCTTCCGCAGAGACTGGTAACACATCACTCTACCGTCCTGAGATTGAAGAATGACCTCCCACCAGTGTTTTTGGGCGTGTCTGGGTCGGGGCTTTAGGAGGTTCTCATGGTATATTCAGCATCTGGCATACTACAGTGTAAGACTGACCAAGCCACACGAATATGTGGAAGGGCCTACATCTGGCACGAGAACCTCGTGGTATAGGACGACCTTGACTTCCTGCACTGCATTAAACAGCGCCAAAAGAAGGATTTTTGTGGCTCGATACACCGTCTTCAGCATCCTCATTCGCGAGAACTAGCGCGCGTTCCACGGGGCAAGCCCGACGCCGTTGACGAAAACCCTGTCGTCGCTTATCGAGCCACATTTGAGACTCCGAGCGAAGCAACAAACAAATTAAAAGCTTCCAGCGACGTAGGGAGACGCGCCTTGATGGATTAAATACCGTCTTGGAGTGTTGGTGATCCTCGCCGAGGTTCTAGTCTTGCTGAGAGTCCTTGGATATTCCCTGAGAACCTTATGTCTATTAATCTGATTTCTAAATCTAACTCCAGCGTTCACCAAAATACTCTTACATTTTAACTAATCTTAAAATAAACTGACTATCCCTGATTTATTCAGTCAGCTGAATTTTACATAAAAAGAATAAGGTGCGGCTGGAGGGTACTAGTAAGTGTTTAAGAAAGCAAAATAGGAAGGAAGAGAGTAAAGGAAAAGATAAATTCCTAGTGCTAAGTTTTCACAGCATCAGTTCCTTCGCCTGTATCCCCTTCAGACATTGTCTGAAGTTTGCGCCCCATCTGTCGCTGTCGCTGTCTTCGCTATCTTCGTCGTTCCTACTGTTCCCGCCATTCTGGCCGTTCCCGTCGATCTCGCTGCGGCCAGATCTTCTGGATCTTATTACCAACTGCGCTGTATTCTCCCCCAGTTGTGGAAGACTCCTCGAGGTATTGGATACCGACTCTCTTTGGAGGCTGCTATCTCTCGTACAGCTACAACCCACCACGCAATTCGAAACCACGGTTCCCCAAACCAAGATCGACTCCCTCCTTAGTCGAATGCAACTCTTCTAGGATGCCAGCCAAATGGATAATCCTATTGGCTAGTTAGGGATACATCGAACTTAAGAGTCTACCAGACTGGACTGGCAAGCCATTAGACAGCAACTCGAGGCATAGCACGATTATACTATAGTGATGGGTTAGTGTAGTCCTCCATTCTCCACGATGTTATATGAGTTATCTACTGCCAACAGTTCTGACAGAATCTAGGGTGATATTCCAGCGAATGTTCAAACAACAGTCTCCTATAAGTTCGACCACTGTGACCTGTTGCGCCTGACGTGTAGCACCCTGACTTCCTGCAATATTAGGCCAGCCTTTAGATATCTAAATTAACACATAAAGGCAGCAGTTGGGGTTAGTAGTTGGGGTTGGTTAGGGCTGGTTAAGGTTGGGTAAGGATAGATTGAGGATTGGTATTAGTGTTAGAAATCGAATTAGGAGTAATATAAAAGATAGGGGAGCAATGTCTTCTAAACCTTTAAGGAGATCGCAGGGTTAAACAGTCTCAGTTCTTAGGAGTTTGAGTGCCACTGAACCATCCCATCGCTAAATAGACCGCGTCTTTTTCCCCTTCCACATCTTGTCAAGACCTGAGATGGAATTATCATATCCCACTCTCGCTTGCTCAAAGCATATGGACAATCATGCGCAAGTCATACAATGGGTTTGCTGAAAAGACTGGTTATAGCTAAAGCAGATGGATGCACTTGCAGTGGTGTACTAGACAGCGCACTTCTTTACCAGTAGGATCTACATCTTTAAGCAAAATCAGCTTAGGGCTAGTTAAGAAGAGATGGTCTTTTATAACTTAGACTATTAGGAACTACTATTAAGATTAGAAAATCCTTGTTCTATAAAGGTATTATATTTTAGGGGCTTACATTGTAGGATTACTATAATATTTAGAAGTAATAGTAGTAAGCTATTTAATCCTATTTAGCATGTTTTTTACTACTATGCAGTGATAATTAATATAAACCTCATAGATGGAGCAATAAAGGACTATTACGTGAATTTATAGGATAGTATTCACTCTACCCTTATCTTAATGCTATTACATCACCCACCGTGGAGGGCCGATTTGTGTTTGGATAACGAGATATGGAGGCCTATTCTCCCAACTGTGGCATTCTACATACCCCTTCTCCCTATCGACTTATGGATTCCATCGGAGCTAACAGATGAACCATGGACATTCGCTCATTTTCAATGTGGACACTGTAACGCCCAGTTCAGCCACATCGGTCTTCTCGTTCAGCATTGCCAGAAGGGTTGCTCTGGCCAACAAGCACGTCGCGGTTTGAGACCCCAGCGTTAGGAACCCGGTGCTTCCGAGCAGGACACCGTCGAGCACGATTAATTCCTCACCCACCTTACGTGCACAATCTGTAGCCAGGTTATGTACTCACCTTGCACTTTGGCTGCTCATCCGGAAGTCCACGTCCGGCTGAAGTATGCAGAGCAATACTTAGCTCCCACCATTCCAGCTTCGTTTTGTCGCAGGCGCTTACATGAAGCGAATAAATTCCACTTTTACGAGTTGCTGCGTCATTTGATTGCGGTATTGTTGCAGAGGAACATCGTGCGGATTTATTACGACTTCAAAAATGGTCATTGTGGAGTATTCAGAGACGCAAGAACAGAGTCAATAGATAAGAGAAATACCCCTATTTACAGAAGTATGAAGCAACTCCTTCCATAGCACCGGTTTTGTAGAAATCGTGCTACTCTCGAAGCTTAAATCCGTACCCACAGACAGTTGTATGCTCGTTTGCTGACTTGTGCTCCTAAACCTTGGCATCCTCCGTTTCGCCCTTGAGCTTGACGGTATCCTCATCACTGAAAGCTTCTATCTTGTAGCTGCTGAACTTCCTAGCCGAAACGTTCTTGTGGAAAAGAAGATCCAACTCCTCAAAGGTCCGGTCCTTGGACTCCGGAAGACGGAAGTAGCCCCAGATGAAAACGCAGAAAGCGGTAGATCCCCAAATAAATCCAGTGTATCCCTTCAGATTCCACTTTGTCGGGTTCATAAAGTATGGCTGGAGAACTCCGGCAACGATTCCAACGATGGCGTAGGAATTGCGGGCCAGGCAGATGGTTTTCTGCCTGAGGCGGGTCGAACTCAATTCGGCGGGAAGAGCCCAACCCAGCTGGCCAGCAGACAACTGGAAAACAAACGTCCAAACCAGAGTTAACGAAGCCTGAGTAAGGGCAACGCGGTCATTGGATGTCTTTGTGTTTAGGATTCCGATAATAAACAAGATTGTACTCATTGTGAACATGCCCCACAAATATGCCGTCCGCCTGCCGAAATAGGGCATGACACAAAGCCACGAAAGGATGGTTGCGAACAGAGCCATTCCGTTTCCACCAACATTGAGACGGTATGTTGTGTTTGAATCCAATCCAACTTGCTGGAAGAAGTAGGTTGAATTGTAAGCGAAAGAAAGTCCCGACAGTATCTGTCCTGCAAACACCATACAGGCGATTTCGGTTCGGCGAAGTTCAAATCCCTTGAAGCAATCCCAGTAAGAGGTGCCAACGGACAGTTGGTGTTCGAGGTTATTGGTATAAACGATCAGACTGAGAGCTTCTTGGAGCTCGGAATCAGTATCCTTAGGTCGCAGACGGATAAGAGACTTCATGGCATCTTCTTCGCGGCCCATTCGAACGAGATGCCACGGCGAGTCCGGGGCAAACGAGATGATAGGGATCAAGACGGCAGGCCAGAACCACTGAATGGCAAATGGAATTCGGTAGGCCCACTGAGTCGGGTTATTGACCAAACCAGCCATAATGCCGGCCGAAATGAGTTGGCCGATGATGAAGCACATGTTGGTCCAGCTGGTCATGTAGACTCGTAGTGACATAGGAAGAACCTCGGAAGCGTAAGCGGGGGCCGAAGTCGCAAAAATGCCCCACGGGAGGCCGCAGAAAATTTGCCCAATGACGAGAACCGTATTGTTGGGAGCGAAAAAGACGATGAAGATGAAGCAGCTGAGAGCCGACAGCGCACCGAGCAGGACTCGGATCTGGCCGTACTTTCCGACAAGATAGCCGTTCAGTAGAGTGCCGAAGAAGGAACCAACGCCTGAAGCATTACCAATACCAGCTTGCCACGGCGCGGAAAGCTGATAGTTTCCGGTGGCTTCGTTCCATTCGCCGTATTTCTTCGCAAAGGCAGGGTAGGCGTAAAAATTGCTGAGCAAATTGGTGTCGTAGCCCTCCATGACGACGCACATGGAGATGACCAGACACCAGATGATGGTTCTTGGGTATTTTCGTATGGCTTCGAGAGGCGGGAGGTTATGCTCGGCATGGGCGGCTTCTCTCGCTTGGTCGGTGGTGTGTTGACCGACGGAGTGCTTAACAGCCACCGCCGGGGGAGGATGGTGCTCGGCATGGGAGGTGGTTGTTGCCAACATTTCCTTGGCCATTGCGAATGATTCCTAAAGGAATGAGAAGGGATGAAGAAGGGATGCAGAAGATGGAAAAGGTGTAGAAACCCAAGAATTGTCCTTGTGCTTGAGAGATCTCAACAACCAGAACTCCGGGCCAAGAGCCTACTATATAGACGTCCAAAGAGGCATGCAAACAGTTGATCACCCCATGGGGTTGTGCTCAAGTCCGGGGTAATTCAAGGATCAGGTCTTGTTGGATGCGAGCAGAACCCCGAGCATTACTCCATTCGGCTACGGTGGACGTCGGTCGGGAACTCTAAATCTCGGATGACAATTCGACCCCGCTCATCACGTGACGCGAAAGTTGGGGTTGTTTTACGGTATACGGCGCACGGAGCTCGGAGCCGCACGCTCCATCCATCCAGCATCTCCTCACCAGCTCCGTGAACGGACGACGAAACAAGACGCAGTGGACCACAAGGCGCAGTGGAACGAACGCGTTGCAATCAATGGCAGGCAACAAGGAGAAGCTCCGCCAGGCGTGCGACAACTGTCGGTTCCGCAAGGTCAAGTGCAACCGCGGCCGCCCGTGCAACAACTGCGATGCCGGAGCGCTGCAGTGCCAGTACTTGCACACCATCCAGCGGAAAGGGGCCCGGAAGGGACAGGGGCGTCGTCAGTCGCAGTTGAGGCGAGGACTGGCTGGCTTTGACGAGGACCTCATTCGAGTCATCACGCCGGACACTAACACGCCGTTCAGAAGTACGAGCAATAGCAACAACAGCCCAGGCAGCATCAGCAGTAGCGATCAACGGCCTCAGAGTCTCCCGGCTCGACAACCCCAACACTCTGCTTCACCCCCTGCAAACTCTCAGTCACCAAGTCAACATGTCACTCCTCAGCCCGGGATATTCGACAACTCTGCTTCCTCCCTGGATGACCTTTTGCTAGATGCGGCAGGATACAGCAGGCGTCTATCTCTCTCCCTCTTCGCTCACATCCAGGTCTTTCTCAAGCACCTATTCCCCATTATGCCCGCTGTTGATGGCGATGAACTCCTGGCCGACGCAACCCGACTCGACGAACTACCGCCCTCACGATACGCCCTCATTGTCTCATTATGCGCCGTCACGCGAATACAGCTGCGCATGGACAGCGGGCAAAATAGTGGAGGAGAAGGGCCAGGCGCCCATCTTCCACTCGAACCCCAACTGACTGGAGAGATGCTCATCAGTCTCGCCGAGAATTCCCTTCGGCAGTATAACGTTATCGATGATACTAGCCTTGACTCTATCCTGGCCTCTTTTTTTCTGTTTGCCAGTTACGGCAATCTCGACAACGCTCGATGTGCCTGGTTCTATCTCAACCAGAGCATATCGCTTGCACAATCACTTGACCTCACTCGAGAATCTGGCTACACAGGTTTGCCGGAGAACGAACGTGAGAAGAGGCGTCGGTTATTCTGGCTTTTGTTCGTCACTGAGAGGTGAGCTCAGACATTCCCCTCGTTTATTTCAACTTTGCTTCAACGGAATCGCTTCAAACTAATCACTCCTACAGAACCTTTGCCCTCCAGCACCGTAGAGGAGTGCAACTGCGGAGCTCCATTGTCAAACCCCAAGTCGTCGATTCAAACTGCCCAGCCGTCATGCACGACTTTCTCAATCACATCCGCCTCTTCGAACTCCTTCCGTGCTCCCTCTACGAATGGCAACCTCAAGGCGATAACCAACAACCGGACGACTTGACTTTAACACATGAGATCAACAACAAGCTTTGCAATATTCAGGCAGATAGATCTGTCATTGAGAGTCAAAGATTCGACACGCTGGTCACGCAGCAATGGCTCAGAGTCTCAATGTGGAGATTGGCGTTTGGGAAGAAGCCATCTTCGGCGTACAACCGTGGGCTGCTGCTTCCCCTCGGTGTCCCAATTGACGCCGGAAGGATGATAATGACCGCATTAGACTCCGTTGGATCGAAGTCTAAAGATTGTCATGGCATTGGAATGGTAAGATATCTGATACCGACATTAACTCAACTTTTCTAATAGGGTACAGGAGCAAAAGCTTTTCGATGTCGGTATGAGCCTAGTGGATAGCGCTCTATTACCGAGTTGGAACCATTCTTCGTTCGAGATAGGTCCTCGAAACTTGCTACACGCCGTCATCAGGGCTCTGTCACAAGTGCGCGGCCATCCGTCACATCTCTTACCCATGCTGTTAAAGCATTCTGCGGGCGTGCTGGAGTTCTCAGATCCCACATCTCATATTAATATTCAATGGGAAATGTCCCCAGAAGGAGAAACCCTCGAGCGGCCTCCAGATATTGAGGAAATATCGACACAGGCCGACAAGACAATCGAGTGTATGAGCTGGGCAATGGAGGATGATTTGGCACTTTTCGATCTGGGTACCCCAGCTTTGACACCACTTTGCGAGGTCACGACTACGTCAGGTACAGATTTTGATTAGGAGAGAATCTTGTGGTTCTTAAGTTGCCAGTAAGTTGGTCATCGATCTGATCCTATATGCTCAGAAAACGAGTCACCTCCACTCTCGTGCTTTGGGATGTTTGCCAACCTAATATCCTTCTGTTGGCCTGACTTGTCGTCTCTGTCCCAATTAAACACATTCTGCCCTCAGCTATGGCACTTATTTCTACACCTTTTCTATGAAAACGACCTTGCTATCGTAGTCGGCCCCAAATCGATACTGAATGCCGCCGTTCATCAGCGTCGCACCCGAGAACGTTCCCTGGCCCTCAAGCTTGTACATTGCAGACGCATCCAGACCTTGCAACCGCAGCAAAGGGAAGTTGTGTACTGAAGTTGAGCGAATCTGAAAGGCAAAGAGAACAGCCTGGTTCCCATCTTCCGAGATGAAGAGGGCCGCTGGATAGTTGGATATATCAGGAAGAACCAAGCGCCACATGTCTCCTTTGATGATAACAGGGTTGACCCTTTCCGCGAGCGCAATCAGCTCGGGTATAAGTGCTTTGTCTTCCTCCGGGATGACGTCTGGGTTGAGCTCCAACCCAAAAGAGCCGCCCATCATAGCAACGTGAGCTCGGAATCGAAGTGGTGTGGTTCGACCCGTCACGTCGTTTGGTACAGCAGAAATGTGCGCGCCCATGGTTGAAGCCGGGTACACTAGTGATGTTCCAAACTGGATGTGAATTCGATCGAGAGCATCCATATTGTCTGATGTCCAGACCTGAGGGAAGTAGTGCAAGATGCCGGGATCAAAGCGACCACCGCCAGAGGCGCAGCCCTCCCAGATAACATCAGGGAACTTTGACGTCAGTCGTTCGAAGACGCGATACATGCCGATGATGTAAGCATGGTGGTTGTCTGGTGTTGGGCTCTCGTGGATGCCCCGGTTGTTATCCCACTTGATGTAGGCAACTGGCACAGTCTCAAGAATGTTGGAGACCGACTTGACGATGAATTCCTGGACCTCAGGAAGGGCAGCGTTCAGAACAAGTTGCTGACGAGTTTCACTCCGAGGGTATTGGCCCGCATGGAGCACCCATTCGGGGTGTTGCTCGTAAAGCTCCGAGTTCTGGTTGATCATCTCAGGCTCAAACCAGAGGCCAAACTTGAGTGTCTCGTCAGAGTTTGCGGCTTTGAGTTTGTTGATGTTCTCCGCAAGCGACTTCAGTCCATTTGGAAACCGCTTAGGGTTTACGACCCAATCGCCCAGGCCAGCTTTGTCGTCAATGCGAGGGTGCTTGTCTCCGAACCACCCGTCATCGAGCACGAAAAGCTTGACGCCATACTTTGCAGACTCTTGGGCTAGCTTATAAATGGTGCTCTCGTCGAAGTTGAAGTACAGCCCTTCCCAGCTGTTGAGGAGAACAGGGCGCGGCTCGTTGACGAACTTGCTCCGGATGAGATGTTGGCGATAGAGCCGGTGGAACTTGCGCGACATGTCCCCGACGCCTCTCTCGGAATACACGGAAACGCATTCTGGAGACGCCAGAGACTGCCCAGGTGCAAGCGGCCACGAAAGCTGGCAAGGGTTCATGCCAACGAGAGCACGAGTCAAACCCTGTGGGCTTTTCTCAACCTCGACGCTGAACGAGCCCGTGTACACGAGGGAGAAGCCCCAAGCTTCGCCGCGTGACTCTGTTGTGGTCGGTGTCACCAGGGACAGGAAGGGGTTGTGGTAGTGTGAAGAGTAGCCAGTGCTACTCCCGAAGCTAGAAATGTTAGTTGAGATGCTCAGGACGTGGAGACTGCACTTACCCTTGCATGCCGTAGTCGACCTTGCGACGAGTTCTCGTGCATTCTCGCGCCCACTCACCCTGCAGTTGGAGCATCTCGTAGTCGCTGTGTGGGAAGTCGACACTGAAACTAGCCAGCTTCTCAACACTGATGCTGCTGTCGCCCTTGTTTGTGATTTCCACACTTCGTACGAGGGCGTCGTGCTTGGGAAAGATCGAGTACGACAGATCGGCTGCGACGGAGCTGTAGTTGTCCCAGAGATGCACAACCAGCGTGGTGACATCTTCATCTTGCCCGAAAGTACACGGGAGGTCGGGCAAAGCGGGTTTCCCCTCGATGACGGTGTGCGACTTATACTTGAAGTCGCAAACCGTGTACCCTTTGGCATGTTTGACGTGTACGGCGGGAGTCCGAAAGTCGCCTCTTCCGAGGTCGGGGAACTCTCGTCTGATGTGTGCTTGCGTTGACCACCCTCCGCCGTTTGTGAGGATTTGCGCAACGGGATCCTCAGTCACGCTTCCGCCGAAGTGGTCTGAGATGAGGTCGCCGGTGACGCTGTCGACGTGGAAGCGATAGGAAACATTCTTTCCGTTGAGGGCGAATGAAGGCCCGTCGACCACAACAGCTATGAAGCATGAGTATGAGGGCTCCTCAATAGGGTATTTCCAGCGGGGACGACTTACGTTTGGCCTTCGTGTCGGCGGAAACTGGACTGATCCAAGTAGTTCTCATGATAACAGACCGTTCAAGCTAGACAAGGTACTCAAGGATAGATCACGCGTCATAAAGAGGCGATTTAATGTTTTAGCAAGATATTTGATCGAGCTATTGACATTTAAATACCACGTCTTCGCCCCCCAAGCTCGCTGAGAAATCGCCGAGCGTCTCGCCGTCGTGAGAAATCCGAGTATTGCCCCATCAAGTTAGTGCTGTTGTGTCTTCCCCGCGCCACGTACACCGAGCAATGCCCATGTAGGCATGGATTTACCACGAGACCCTCAAAATCCGTATGACGGCTGCAGCTCTCTTTGGTCGGGCTGTATTCGTCGTACCATTGATAGGTACCGTTGGGCGATGCGGTATGCGGCCTGGGGTTTGTCTCACAGCCATTCTCGGAACCAGAGATATCCAGCAATACGTGACTGCAGTCACTAGGATTCATGCATAATACAAAAGCACATTGTTCACTACCATCAGAAATAGTGAAACATTTATTCCTATTTATGATATATCCTTAAAATGTGCAAAGCGTCCCTGGTCACTTTAGAAAGTATAACTACCCTCTACCTTCGAATTGGCTTCTCGAGTTCCTTTGTACCGTCTTGTCTCCGCAAGAACAGTAGCGTAGGAACCGAATAGCATGTGGACAGCTCGCTGCGGCTTCGGGTCCCAGCAAAAGAATCGCCCCGTAGACCGCATCGCTTCCAAATCGACAACCACAATCGACTCCACGGGCATGATTGTTTCCGTCCAGAACAAGAGATACAGATTATCTCGGAGTTTCAACATCTTGCACCGTTCCGCGTCTGCCAGGCCCTTTTCTGTGCCGCTGAGGCAGTGCCAGAGAAACGTGCCTTTGTTTAAATAGACGTGTTCGTAGGCGTCCCGTGGGGTATACCGATACAAGACGTGTTTGCCAATCAGTTCCTCGGTGGGTAGGTAAGGCTCAACGGATCCACGATGGTTCGCCGTAGCATTTGTGAACTTGGTCCACGTCCTTCGCTGTCCAGCGGTCTCGTCGCTGAACCCAGAAACACCCACCACTGCTTGGCCAGTAATGACATCAAGAACCAAGCTGACTTGTTCCTTGTAGGCAGGTTTGTAGAAGTCCACGAAGAAGATGTTGCTGCGTACTTCAAAGGATTTGTACTGAGCATCACCGCTCAGTCCCACATGATCTTCGCCGTCCAGGATACGCCAAGTAAGCTTGTCATCGTCGACAAAATGGTGCGAGATTCGGTAGCCGTTGTCAAAGGAATGTTCAAATTTCTTCCCGGTCAGCGTATTGGATTGCGGCATGAGGTGCTCACTGTACCCGGCGGCGAGTGCTTCGAGATCAGGCCAGTCTGAGACTGGGACAAAATCGGAAATATCGGCAGAGGGTGCCATTTTATAAACAGTGGGCGATTATTAACGAGAATCGTAGTTGATGAGATTGGAAAGACGATTCTGACCAGTGGGTGGTTTAGGCTTCGTGATTGACCAGTGAATGAGAATGAGTAGACAACATTACTACCAGCGAGCCAGCGATTTATACCGATCCCTGTATTTTTGGATATTATTTCCAACGACCATCGGCAGTATCATCCGAATGATTTTCGCAAAGAACAGGCATTCCCTCTCGCAATTGCTATCTAAATGCGGCTTAGTATCCTTCTTCAGTTAGATCGTTCTTGAATCAACGTAGAACTGGCAGACACCTACATGCTTTCCGAACATTGTAGACTAATTGGGCTGGTCTACTTCGTTTTGGAGCTCGTCAATCTCGCACTATTTGCCTCGAATAGGCTTAGATCCCTATGCTCACTTTTGGTCCATTTGGAGGTTTATATACCCTACACCGAGACACGTCTAGTTTTGAGCGGTCAATGATCGAAAATTGCATAAAGTCAAGTCAAGCCGACAGCAAAGGGTACGGTTACGTTTGGGTATTTCTTAAGCTTTCAATTTAATATAAACTAAGAAGACGTTCTTTATTCCGAAAACGCCTTCTTTGACGAATCCTTGTCGCCATCCGATCCATCTTGGGCCAGCGCCGGGTCAACTCCTGCAGTCATTGTGCCTTGCCCCATCATGTGATGCTAGAATATCTGTTAGCAATAATTCTTCCTCAAGCGTAAACGAAAGTTACATACGTCAATGTTGATCTTCGGCCCCTTGAACCACTCGTGGGCATCAACGAAGAACCAGATGATGACGAATAAAATAGGGACACCCTTTGGCTTTCTGTTAGTTGTGTTTACGTATTGGATGTAGACAACTTACAAACACAACGCAAGTCCAGTTCATGCCATCAGCTGTCAAGTTATTGCCACGGTAGGCCGGGAAGCAGAATATGGGCATCATGACCAATGCGAATGCGCAGGAGATGATGCCACATGGCACGCTGAACTTTCCGAGATTCCAGGGACCAGGGCGGAAGTTGTTCTTGACAAAGACGATCTTGATAAAGACGGGAAGGACGAAGGCAATGTACGCGGCAATGGCGCCGACGGAAAAGATGGCCGTGATGCTGGCGTCTCCTCCGAAGAGCAGAAGCATGCATAGCACTCCGATGATGGTGTTGAACCAGACTGCGTTGACAGGAGTGAGAGTGTGTCGGTTGACCTTCTTCAACGCCGGGCTGAGCACGCCGTAGCAGTCGTCTCGCGCGTACGCGAAGCAGACTCGGCTGGCGCTGACCATGCAGCCATGACCCATTGAGTAGGCGCAGACGATTGTCATGCATAGAACAGCAATGGCGACTGGTTCGGGGAGAATTTGAGTGAGATACGCGGCCCAAGGTTGACCCTATGATAATTAGCCGGCGAGTTGAGCTTGGACTTTTGTGGTTGTTGACGTGCTAAGTCGCTCTCGAAGATTGCCTCAACATCTTGAATGTTGTATGCGATGAGTGTGTTGAGAATGAATCCAAAGATGGATCCGGACACCGCTGTCATGACAATGGATCGGGGCGTTGCTACCGATGCGTTTGAACACTCTTCGGACAAGTGAAACGACGAATCTGTAAAGAGAGTAGGTGTGTGATTAGTCAAGTTTGCTCACTTGTAGCCGCGATACGTCTAACACAAAGCTAGGCTCCCAGTCAAGAAAGTAAAGGAGGGCAAACCATAGCCAGACATTGTCCAAGTGATGGCGAGAAACGACATCAGCATGGCCGCTCCGTCAGGCCAGTCGGTGAAGTTCTCGATCCCCCACGCGAAGTCACTGGGTTGGAACTTCGGGGTCGCAGTTGTCGCTGATGGAATAATGATGATGGTGATAATCAGGCAAGCCACGTTGATTATGCTTCCCACTGAGTTGAAGTTTGCGATCCAGCGAGTTGGCATGCTGCTGAGACACGACTGAGTGATCATGATGAAGACTTTGAGCAGAAATGTCTGCCAATCGGTTGGGACGTAGTCGGGGTTTCTCATCGAGGCGACAGCTAGGATCATTCCGGCTACAGAAACAGATCAGACTCGAGACCTTTAAGAGGCGGTTCTCTGGAATGTAAAGGTACTCACCGCAACCATAACCGACACTTGGGGCGCCAGTGACTTGCACTAACCAGTTTGCCCAGCCAGTGATCCAGGCCGCAAATGGACCGTACTTGGGACCGGAAAGGACTGTCGCTGCGTAGTAGAGTCCGCCTGAGGTTGGCATGCTCGACGCCAATTCTGCCATTGACATGGCGACCTGACTTTGTTAGAGAGAGCTGTCAGTCTGCAGGGTGGCGGTCTTACACATAGAACGAAGAATACGGAAAGAAGCCAGCCCCAGGTATTAGCTGCTGGACCAGCTGCAGGTGGAATCAGCAAAACAGAACCGACTTGATAGACAACACGACATACCGTAACCAAGCCCGTACCACATGGTTGTGCCAATGCTGGGGAGTAGACCCATGACAGCGAAACTGACAGCAAACGTCGACCAGGCAGAGAACTCTCGCTTGAATTCTTGCTTGTATCCCAGCGCTGCGAGGGTTTGCTCATCCACCGACATTCCCGCAATATGGTCGGGGAGATCGCCGATGGGCAGGACACTGGTCACCTGCGGCATCGCGAGCGCTTCTTCATCGCCTGCCATCTTGGGCAACGATTTTGTTGTAAGCTGGCTGGATATCGTTCGCCGAAGCGAACGGTAGCTGGACTTGAGACGGGAGAGTGAGTCCTGCTCAAGAGCCCGCTGGTGGCGATAGCAACACTTAAATACGACCTCGGCAGGTAACACAAGTCGCACTCAATAAGGCGGGGTAAACATTGCCGGTCGTCAAGGAGGTTTCGGTACAAGTTAGCTTTCAAGCCGGTGATCCCATACCCAAGCTGCCGGTTCAAGCATTAGTCAAAGCATCACGCCAACTGTGGACGCTCAACCCGCGGCAGCCATCAGATATCTATACATCCTCGACGACCAAACACCAACGCCCCTTGAGCTTTGCGGGATAGTGTACGGCTCGTGGGGGTGTGACAAGTCGCTGATAAGCCGGGGCTGAGAGATAGCACTGCTTATCTTCCACGTATAACATCCAAGTTATGCGGCGATATCCCTGCAATCAGTAAAGCTGGAGGGCGCGGAAACGAAAAGGTTTACGGCCCCCTAGTTTTCAGAGAGTCCCAAAATGGTCAATGGCTTGCGATACCCACCCTCACATCTAACGCCACAGTTTGACAGTTGGTTAATGCGCCACTGCTCGCAGCTCTTATCTTCGACTCTCTGGGGATTGATTGCCAGGTGATCCATGATGGATAGTTTAAGGTGGTACCGGTGCTAGCACAGACGTGTTCCTCTTGTTGATCTTTGCCTCATGAGGACGCACTCACTCGGAATGGGCGGCCCCATTCTAAACGAGGTTGATATCTTGACTATCTTGCCACCACTGCTATCTTCAAGATGTGAAAGGAACATCCTTTATCCTTCCTCACACCGTGTAACGAAAGCTCAAGTCTTTTTATCCGTCATGTCGGCATCTCCAGGCTCCTCCGAAACAGCGTGGCTGTTCCATCACGCAACGACTCTAGAACTTGGCGGGAAAAAAAAAAAAGAAAAAAAGAGGTTAAAGATGATCATGTTTCCAACAAGCGCAACAAGTTAGCGATGACGCCTTTGGTGTATCACGGCTTATCAGTTCGAAGCTGGGGGCCGGCGATGGCAGTTGCGGTGTAGAAGACGAAGTAGCCGTTGCTGGCAGCAGCCTTCTTGGTGTTTCCTTTGATGTTCGATGAAACTCGAGAACACGACCATGGCCGGTGACAGAACGGTGGCGAGCCACGTACAGACTATAATGCCCCATTTCGATGGTTGAGAGAGGACCGCCGCGCCGATGTTACCGACAAGAGGCGGGATGGTGGCGAAGATACCCCAGCAACATCGAGGGATGGACGTGACGCGGATTCCAATCACGACGGCCTAGGTGAAGAAGATTTGTATGATGCCGGTGAGGAGACTGTTGAGCATGGTGTTGAGCTTCGACTGGCCAAAGCCGTTGATACCGAGGGTCGCAAACTATGCGATAGATCACGTTAGAAATCGTTTGAAGCCTGGGAACAATTCGATTGCTCACCTTGATGACTGGAGACGCCAGTGTGTTGCAAAAATACTAAGGACGAGAAGCCAGGCCCGATGGGTCCTTGACAAACTCCCAGACCTGGGACTTGCTGAACGTGGTTTGTCCTTTCGATAAGCGGTCGACAGACAACCTTTGCGAAACAATAACACGTTCGGTCTCGTTCAGAAACCAAGCTGTGTCTGGGCCAAGCGGCATGAGCCACGTGAAGAGAGCGTCGGAAAGGATGTAGACTTTTCCATTCTAACGCACTTATCTCAGTTGCAGGACCACAAGTTGACAGCCCTGAATATTAGCATTTTGGTCTTGACAATCTCATGAACAATTTGACTATCAATGGACAGCCGTTCTTGCTTTCCGATTTGAACAATAGTTTTGGAATTTTAGAGTGAGATCATATGCAGTCACCAACAGCACAGAGCTTACACATCTGGGACATTGATGCAGGCGAGTAATTGTCTTGATCAAAACCCTCACCACACCGCGGCACGGGTACTTTTACTCATTGCCGGACTCTCCATCGGCTTTTCTTAGTATTGCTTTGGATACCCTTAATTCCCTGTCAGCGTCCCAATTCTTTCCGTAAGAGCAATACCAAAAGAATTACCCCGTGCAAACCACGTCTTCTCTAGGTCACGACTGAAACGACTGACCTGCGTGAAATTCGTCAGATCCCATCTCCGGTGCAGATCAATTCGAATTAGCTCTATGTCTTCAGGAGAGCTCATGAAGAAGCCCAGCGTGTATACGGGCCAGTTACCGATAAAGGACTTTGGCCATCCATCATCGCTTTGCTGTCCTCGAAGAATCTGGACTGCTTTTCTGATCTGCCAACTGTCGCCCGCCGGCATGGGGGAAGAGTCGCCACTCCTCTCGTTCCGTTCCAATTGTTCAAGTAGAATAGATGCGATGATGGCGTATAGGTAACCTGCATCTCTGTAGTATCGTTCTTGACAGTTGGACCGGTTGCTCGCAGCTGAGAATCTCAGATCTTGGTCACAGAGTAGCGCGGCTTCCCAGACCTCCACTTCGTTTCGTATCTCATCAAGCGTTCCCTGATCTGGCCGGGACTGAATTCGACACAGCTGTCGCAGTGATAGATTTAGTCGAAACAATGAGGCTGGGATGCCAAGCACTGGGCTATTAAAACTCGTAGAGCGCCCAGGAAAGAATAACGACCGATTCAGGAGCTTCTCGGCTCGGCTCCAAAAGTCGATATCGAAGTCGTAGTCCAACCCGGTGGGATCTGACCACAGACCCGTCGTGACCAAGAAGATTTGGTACAGAACGCTCTCGACTGCAAGTCTGTCGAACAGTCTGTCAATGCTCAAGGGTCGACCGAATAGCCGCAGAGTGAGGATTCGCGTTGCGGCTGTGAGGTGACGTGGTATATCAGCATCAGTGCCATAGCCCATACACTACACAACTGGTATTAGTATGATGGCGATTGATAAACATATCTCAAACTCGGTAGAAGTGAAAAGGCTTACTCCATGCAGGTACAGCAGCATCACAGACATCAACAAGCCATTGTGATTCTCCAGCTGCGAAGCCCTTGCCAGAAACCTGGACAGCTCTCTGAGAGCATTCGAATAGTAGGTGAGTGCCAGCTCTTGCATCCATGACGATGCATCGATGCAGTGTATGTGAGAAGCAGCACAAGCCAGAACAGAGTAGTAGAGGCTCTTGTGATGCACCATGAGGTCTTGTATCTCATTCAACCATCCGTCGTAAAAGCCGGGGTGGCATTTGGGTAGCAACAGAAGCCCGTAGAACCTCTCGACGAAATGGCGCGAAATGACCAGTTCTAGACCGTGAGACATGACGCCGTGCGCCGCAGCTGTCTCCGAGCGGAGGCATAGCTCCGGATCGATTGCAGCACTTCTCGGTTCAAAGCGGACGACCGGAGCTTCATCGTGGCTGTCTTCATCGCGATCGATCTTCAGCGGTGACTTTGATATCGCTCGCTCGGTTTTGACTGTATTCGTTCGGTGTCGTAAACGTTCATGGGAGGTGAAGCGACGATCGAGCAGTTCTGCTGTCGTTGGCCACTGGCAGTGCTTGTTGGAGCGATGGCATCCCCTGCAGACGGGGAGTCGCTCATCGCACTTCTTTCTTCGTTTTCTACCTGTCCAGCACCGTCAGATAAGTCTACCAAAGCAGGACAAGGGGTCGGTAATACATGTAAGACAGCCAGTCTTGGTACGTAACCTGGCCTGGGTAACAGTGTTCATGATGCCCAGAGGGAGTCGAGACAGGGTATTTGGGCAAACGAAACCATTGAATCGAGCGTCATGCAGGAGGGAGATGGGGCAAGTGATTACTGGGGTGCGGGGAGATACCGATGATTGGGACTTGGTTTATCTGGGGAGACCAGGATAGCTGTGATTTGATTGATCGGCTGCGTTGGAGATAGCGTGAGGGGCTTCTGCGAGAGATAAGGTAGTCTAGGGCATCAACTATGTCAAGCTAGTACTCCGTAGCGGCCGGTTTGCGGATGACTAGACCCGTCCAGTGGTACAGGATACCTCGCGACTGTGGATCATGTCTTAACGGCATCGTAATCTTGAATTAGGCAAAAGAATAGTTCCGATTGAGAAAGCAAATAGAGGTAGATCCAATTCACTGATATCTCGACTACGTTTTATCTGATTTCACTAGGGGGCAGTTGCATACGAGCCAGCCGTCTTTATAACAGTGGACCATGTCGACATGGCAAACAGGGAGAGAAAGCTGAAGACGGATTGCTATTAAATCCTAGCGAGTAAGCCCAAGGTGGAAATTTGAGCATCAGACTACCTCAAACATTACTTGGAACTCCACTTAGCCTTGTCTTTGTTCACAAGATCCCGATATTTGCCAGCACTTGAAACTCGAAGAGTCTTTCCATACTTGATCATGATGAAGAAGACGGACGACGCAGCCATGCCGACGAAGGCAGCAGAGATAAAGCAGTTTTGATAGCCCAGATTTGTGATCCATGGAGTAATTCTAGACGTCCTATCAGTTGTTTGCTCATTACATGCTGCAGACGGAATGGAGGACTTACTCGTAGCTGATGGCGAATGACATGGTGTTTCGGACGAGAATTACTGTCACGATAGCGTCACCACTAATATCGTGGTAGCTGTCGATCAAGTAATTCACGCTCAGAGTGATGCCCACCGTGGAAGTAAAGGCAAGACAGCACATGGCAAAAATCAGTCCAAACCAATGAACTCCGTGCTGAGCACCAACCCCCCAAAGAATCAACAACCCAGGAACCATGACAACGCAAATGACAAAAGGCCAAAGGCGATACTCAGCCTCCATGATGCCATTGTTCCGCCGGGCAAGCTTGATCGTCAGCCAGTCACTCAGCCTACCGGAGATGAAGGACCCAAGGATAACACCAAGGCAACAGGACAGATAGCTCAATCCCACCATTGAGGAAGCAAA
The DNA here is from genome assembly GCA_037954305.1 of Neonectria magnoliae. Classification (NCBI taxonomy): domain Eukaryota; kingdom Fungi; phylum Ascomycota; class Sordariomycetes; order Hypocreales; family Nectriaceae; genus Neonectria; species Neonectria magnoliae. Next base: position 80,115 of record JAZAVK010000054.1, on the reverse strand, counting down.
GTTGTAGGGCTCTCCGGACAGGATAATGGAAGCCGTGGCGTTGAGAACATTAAACCAGATTAGGTACGACCCGTACGAGAAGCCGGCGTAGAAGATGACGGGCCAGCTGAGGAATTTCAGACTTCGAAGCGCACGGTGGATCATGTTCTGGCCTGGAGATGGTTGCCAGATGGAAAGCTTCTGGACAAAGGTCTTCGGGGCTGCGTAGACCTCGCCAATCTCGGCCAGGTGTGGGTTGACAGCCTCGGTAGGGGCCTTGTCGTCCGAGGGCGATTTCGATTCCATTGACGACAACGCTGTCTCTGTGGAGGCATCTGTGGTCATACGGTTGTAGTTCGTTTCTTCCATGAATAGGAACAGGAAGACGAAGACAAATGCCAGAAAAATGGCCGGCCAGTAGAAGACCCATTGCCATCCCTGATACTCGGCGATGAAACCGCAAATGACGGGCGCAAAGTAGTTGCTGCCTGCTAGAGTGAAGGCGTAGATTCCCATATATGTACCTCGTTCGTGGGTGAAATACTAGTAGTTCTAGTTAGTTGTATTCGTTCGGCATTGGCATGATCAAGGTACGTACGATATCGGTGACGGAAATCTCTGGGAGCGCCTCGATGGGTGAGATGAAAAATCCTTGTAGAATGCATTTGGCAATCCATTCGCCGTTGCTTGTTACGTATGCACTAGACGTGGATTAGCATGCCACTCAAAACAGTTAAGGCGTCTCGCTTGTTGTCAGTATTGTTTACCTCCAAATGCTCGTGCCCTATTTTCCTTGGTTAGCTTTCATCAAAGGATATCGAAAGACGATGGTGGAACTTACAATAGCACCAAGGATAGAGATGAGATAGGCCAGTCGCTTGCCGTATCTCAGGGAGAAAGGCTGCCAGAACAACAGGCCCCAGCCCAGGAACAAGAACATGTAGCCAGTGCCCTCGTTGAGCGTGGCGATGGAAACTCCAGATGCTGCGGATAGGGGGACGATGACGGAGTAAACGGTGGAAACAGCAATTCCCGTAAACCAAGTGTACCTTCTCAAGCGTTAGTCTCAGAACCTAAATGCAGTGAACTGTCTTGTAGGAAGACTCACAGACTCTGGCAGATCATCGAGGTCAGCTTTCGGCGAGGAGACCAATTGAGCGGATCATTCGGGTCTTTGGAAGGCGATGGATTAAGAACAATATCGCCAGTACCACCCGAGTGAGGAGTATGCATCGTGTGGTCTAGGTCGACCAGATGCACCGTACCGGGGACGGCATCCCGGTCCGACATGTTGTCTGAAGTAGTCGACATGGTCGTGTTGGGAAGAGTGAAGATGGAGGTTGAGGAGAAGAAAGGAGTTCGGTGACCACAGCTGTGGGATGGAGGTGAGACTGCAGGGGCCTTTATAAGCTGTTGGGTTACTATCACTATCCGTATCTGTTCACTATCTGCTGAAGTCGGCCGGGGTTCGCAACGAAGGACTCCTAGTCTCTATATGCCAGACTGTCAAGGGATGTCAAATGTTGCTTGCCAAGAGTGATAGAGAGGCCGCACGTATACGCCGACTGATAACGCGCGGGCTGAAAGGATAGGAGTCCGCACGTTTGACCCTGTTCGTACGACGCTTCATCATCGCTTCCCACGCCTTTTTTGCTACGGCGGTGCAACGCGGCAAACACCCGATGATCCGAGAGTTGGCGAGCTTTCGTCGATCCGGAGCGATGGAGGACCCGCAAAGAGGCGCAAATACATGCGATTGGATGACGATCGCCTCGTTGGCATGCGTGATAAGCGATAACTATCGAGGCCTGATATGCGCATTTAGAAATGATTGGCCGGGGTGCGAGATAGTGGTGTTGCACGTCCTCATAGCGTCGTGGCGTCGTGTCTGGGACTCGACGTCAGCAAGGATCAGATAGACTAGACTCCGGCTGCTTGGACGTGGCTTCCACCATTTGTTGAGAAGCCAACGATAGACATTTGCGACGGTTGCGATATCATATCTCTAGATCCCTGACGAAGCGGGGAAGTTGGCATCACGACAGAAGCCAATGGAGGGCGTTTGCGCTCTAGGAAAGACATCCCTGCGGGTTCCAGATTAGCAGATATCAGAATTCACGACGTAGATTTCGGTCCTCCCTTGATCAGCCTTGTGACACGCTGCAACGCATTGCAGACTGTGGATCTGCTCGTCAGTATTAAATGCTACCAGTCTGGACGACCAACTTGAACACTGTTCACTTATCTCTCCCCCGATTCTCTCTTTTCCATCTCGTTTATTTCCCATCAAGATAAGCTGAAAAGCAGCTTGGCGATTGACCATGGCCATCTCCATTCCCGCCAAGACGACCACCAAGTCTCTTTCCATCGTCCAGCCAAAGGCCGTGCCGCGAGGCACTCTAGAATTCGAGGCAAAGCGGGCTGCCTTACTCCAAACCTTTGCGGAAAAGATCCCGCTGGAGTACCATCTTCCTCAAGACCTCATCGCCAACCCACCCACTGATGTCTCTGGCATACCAGCCACCTGCGGCATCCTGACGCCAGATGAAGTCAACATCACAGGGTCCTACGATGCTGTCGGCCTCGCAGAAGCAATTGCGGCACGCAAGTACACTGCAGTTGCCGTTGCCACGGCCTTCTCAAAGCGGGCCATCATTTCTCATCAACTCACTTGCTGCTTGACCCAGTGGTTCATGGACGATGCTCTCAAGCGAGCCAAGCAGTTGGACGACTATCTGGCCAAGAACGGAAAGACTGTCGGTCCCCTACACGGTGTGCCGGTCAGCATCAAGGACCACATGCCCATGGCGGGCACGTTCTCCTCGCTGGGTTGCTTCAGCAGCATTGTCAAGGACGAAACCGATAGCCACATGCTCGCCATCCTGCGTGACATGGGCGCCGTGTTCTACTGCAAGACCAACCAGCCCCAGACGCTCATGCATCTCGAGAGCGACTCTCTCTGGGGCCGAGTGTTGAATCCTTTCAACATCCATCTCTCGGCCGGCGGCTCAACGGGCGGTGAGGCAGCCTTGATCGCCATGAAAGGCTCTGTCTTGGGCGTGGGCACCGATATTGGCGGGAGCATTCGTGCACCGGCTGCATTCTGCGGCATCTACGGGTTCAAGCCGACGTCGCCTCTTCTTCCGATGAAAGGTTTCCTCTCCACACCTTCGGCGGCAGAGCTCAACATTGTGTGCTCAACAGGACCCATGTGCCGTAGCTTGCGAGACATGGACCTTTTTATGAACGGCGTCATCGCCGCGAAATCATACCTCAAGGACCCCAAGGTGGTTCCATTTCCCTGGACCGGCCTAAAGACGCCAATACACAAGCGTCTTAAAATCGGCATCATCAACAACGATGGCTTCATTGTGCCTCAGCCCCCCGTCAAGCGAGCAATTTCCTGGGCAAAGGAGCTTCTATCCGGCCCCAGGCACGCAGACTTGATCGAAATAAAGGAGTTTAAGCCCTTTGGCGCTGCTGACGCATGGGATAAGGCGCGGAGGATGTACTGGCCCGACGGCGGCCAAGGCAGCAAAGGTGCTATTCTCGCCACCGGAGAACCAGTCCATCCCCTGAGCGACTGGATATGGAAGGACGAAGAGCCCAGTGGTATGCTGACCGCCCAAGACGTCAACCTGGCGCGCAGAGAGAGGGACAATTTCCGATGTGCGTTTGCCGAGAGCTGGAACGAGCAGGATGTCGACGTGGTTCTTGGTCCGGCTTTTGCTGGCCCGGCTTGTGCCCATGACACGGCCTTCTACTGGACATACACGTCGCTGTACAATTTGGTCGACTACCCTGGCGTGGTGATGCCGACCCCAATCAAGGCCAAGGCCAAAGAGGAGTACGATCCCGACTATGTCCCGTTGAGCGACGCCTGCAAACACGTTAAGCAGTTGTGGGAGGGCTCGAACTTTGAAGGCGCACCGGTCGAGCTCCAATTAGTGGCCCGGAAGTTCCATGACAACGAGTTGTTCGGTGCGTTGACCTTGTTGAAGGATATTCTTGGGTTGCAATAGTCGGAGGACTTGGTTTTGCAATGCTTAGGATTGTTCTGCCGTGGACCTTGGTTCAGTGTTGAGGCAACTAGGGCAGCATGAAGAATATCTCGAAGAACGTTTCTAAGACTTGAACGGATGGTCCGTACGTATTGGATAGTTCGTGTAGGATGAATTGGCATTCAAAGACCGTTCTTTGTCATTATCCACCGTGCGTACAACATAGTGAGATGTGAGGATACTTGGAGCAATGATTCCTCGTGTCTCCAGTTCATGGTGAAGGCGAGAATTGGGTGCGGACATAAACTCTTTTTGTTACCAGTTGGACTTTCGGTCTCGCCCAGATTCTTCCTGGCTCCATGGGCTCAGAGAAAGAGAAAATAGATCAGGCTAGGATCGCACAGTCCCGTCAAATGATCCTGGAACGGAGTGCAACTGCCACCCCTGTTAACTTGCGTAGCAATCAGATTGGGAATGCTAGCTACAGTCATACGTATATTCGACACAACGTCACCTAATGTCAACATTTGATGATAGACGATGTGGATTCGTTGGAGAGCTATCCGTCGGACTCGGAGATGTTGAATTATTTTTAGGAATGATGGTGGACGTCTAGCTCCCTAGGACAGGATTAAGAGTAAATAATTATAGGAGGCATAGTATTCACAGAGAAGAGCGTTACAATACAGTATACGGATACTTGAGGAAAGTCCGGACAAATCCTGGGTGGATACAACGTGAAGCGGAGCGGAGTAAGTTCGACAACAATTAAGGCGCAAAGTCGAGTATACAGTCTAGCTAACCCTCCCCCCTGGTCTAACCCGACCACTGCCCCATACTAAAAAGTCAGGCCGACCTTACCTCCATAGGTCAGCTAACCCTAGCCCTTAGGATCAGCTAACCTATACCCCACTTCCTTTAAATTCAAATCTACGCCTAATTTATTCTTTATTCCTTTTCACTCTAAGCATCATTCACCAAGCCACCCGGGGCGCTACTAGTAAAGTTAATACTAAATTAATTCGCCCCTCCACTCTAGCGCCCGCTCGAATTAATACCGAACGATCCGCCCCCCTCGCTCGCCCCCCTCCCCCGCTATAGCGCACCCCTAAAGCAATCATGAATTATTTCCACTATATTATTATATAAGAACTATACCGATTATCTTAAGTATATTACTAGCATTAGTAATAGAGTTTTTACTAAGTATTATACTAACCTCTTATTATTTAAGATTTCTAAGGTAAGTACTTTAGTAGTAATTCTAAATTAATTTAGCTAATAGTTTTAAGATAGCTTTATAAAGATAGTACTTAGTAAGGTATTTACTAGGTTTTAAAGCTAGAAGAATAAGGACTTTATACTTATAATATTTACTTATAAAGTACTTTAGAAGTAATTCTAATAGAATAGAATACTATCTTTTTAAATAAGTTTAATCTCTTTATATATATTAACTAATACTCTAAGTTAATTATTAAGATTTATAACTAAGGTACTAACTTAATAAAGGCTAACTAAAAGGTATAATATAAGTATTTTAAAATTACTATTAATTTATTTTTAAATTAATTTAATAGCTTTCTACTAATACTTAATAAAGTAAGTTTATAGTATTATTATAATAGTAAGTAAAGATTTAGATAGTAATATATTTAATATTATATTATTATTAATTAATACTTTATTAAAGAATAAGTTCTTTAAGTTTAGTATAGTTAAAAAGAAAAAGTAACTCCCTAAGCTCTTACTCTTTTTTTACTCTAAAGATAGAAAGTAATATATTATTAAGAATAGTATTTATAGTAAGAAGTAGAAAGGTAAGATAGATTACTAGATTATTATAAGGGTATAGTAAGAAAGGTATAATAATACTATAATATAAATTAATCTCTAATCTTCTTATTCTTTCTAATTATATAAGCTCCTTTTATATTTATTCTATTATAATAGCTCTTATTATCTTAGTTCTTAGCCCTTTAGACCTTAGTTTAGCTATTTAGTTATTTAGAGTAGGGTAATATACTAATAGTATTTAATTAGTATAGTTACTTTAAGATTATAATACTTTTATTACTTTACTTTTAGTATTCTAATACTAATAATACTTTAGTCTATAATAAAGTCTCTCTACTTATAAAGGCTTATTTCTAAGCTTTTAATCTTTTAGTAAGGTAAATATAAGTATAATTATAGGTAAATTATTAATAATTAATATATAATCCTTATATTATCCCTTATATTTATTATAATTACTTAATTAAAAAATAGAGTAGTATTAACTAAGCTATAAGTAATTATAAAGGTATTAAGTATAATATAAACCTATAATATATTTAGTTCTAATCTATTAGCTAAGCTTAATTAAGCTTTAAAGGTAAAATACTTAATTATAAGTAGCTATAGAGGTATTTAGTAATAATATTAATTAGTAAGGTATTTATTCTTAATCTAGTAGCTTTACTTAATTTAGTAGTAAGGTAAAGCTAACCTAGCTATAAGTAGTTATAGAGATTTTAGTAATAATATTAATAATTAAGGTATTATTCTTAGATTCTTAGCTATTACTAAAATAAGTAGTAAGGTTACTTTAATTAAGCTAAGAGTAAAGAGTATATTTAGTTATAAATAATAATATTATATTTTATTATTAAATTAGATTAAAATAATTATAATATAATAGTTATTAATTAGGTTATTATAAAGCTATATTAATTATTACTAATAATAGCTAATTAGCTATAGGTTTATAAGGTATTTAAAGCTTTAATTAGCTTTTAATTTCCTTACTTTTTTCTTTCTTCTTTATTATTATTATTATTATTATATTTATATACTATAGATTTAGAAGGTAGATAGTACTTCTACTCTATATAAATATAGGAAAAACTAAATAGATAAAAACCTATATTCTATCTATAGTAAGCTTATATTAAGCCCCTTATACTATTGCTATATATAAGTAAATAGTCCTTTATACTAAGATTAAAATTATCTTAATTCCTTATAGTTAAGGAAAAAACCTTAATAAAGAATAAAAGAGAAAGGAAAAAAGTTACTTAGAGTAAGCTTATATTAGTTATATAGTAGAAGTATACTAATAGCTAAAGTATAGAATCTCTATATAGTTATAGTTAGAGATCTAGATTTAAGTAGGTAGGTTTAGTTATTAGTAAGTTAGCTATATAGTACTAAGCTATTAGTAGCTAGTAGCTAGAGGTTTAGGTTTTAGGTAGGTAAATTTAGCTATTAGTAGGTTAGTTATCTAGTACTTAGCTATTAGTAGCTAGTAGTTAGTATAAGCTTAGGGCTTTATAGCTATTAATAGCTACTAGCTATTACTCTAAATTTTAGTATTTAGTTTTTTTACTTAGCTTAAAATACCTTCCTTTCTCTTTTCTTTCTTTAATAACTTCTATAAGTTTCCCTATCTTTAGATCCTAGCTATACTTATAATAGTAATAAGTCTTAGTTATTATATTAATATTCTTTTTTCTTCTAGGATTACTAATATATATATCTACTTAGTTTAGTATTATTAGTATTATAGCTTTACTATAGTCTTATTACTATAGTAGCTAACTTCTTATAGCTAAAGATAATAATAATAATAATAATAATAATAATAATAATATATTATAAATATTCTATAGTTATCCTTACTATACCTTAGTTATATACCTAAAATTAATTCTAATATAAATAACTTTCTCTATAAACTTTCTTTACTCTCTCTCTACTCTTATATTATTATTATTTTATATATAATAAGTATACTAAGTAGAATAGAGAGAATTAAGGTTATAAACTATCTCTCTCTTCCTCTTAAGGAAATTTTTTTATTGCGAAACTTATACCTACTATAGTAAGCTAAGCTTAGTATAGAAATAACTTTTAATTAATTTAAAAATCTTATTATTAAGACTAAACTTAAACTTAAAGTAATTATTCTAGAAGCTACTTTCTCTTTAGTTTAGGGAGTAATAGTAATCCTAGCTAATACTATTATAAGCTATACTTAAAGTATAAATAGTAAGATCCTAATCTTACTATTCCTTATAAAAATAATTATAATTACTATTAAAAGAGTAATATTAACTACCCTAAAGAACCTACTTAATAAGATTCTAATATAAGCCTAAGTTATAAGAAGTATTCTAGCCCCTTATAGTATTATATTTAAAGCTAATCCTCCCTTACCTTAGTAAGGAAATTATTATTAGCTTACTAAGTATAGCCCTTAATATTAGAAATTATATACTTTCTAATATAGTATTAGCTATTAATTATACTTTCCTAAGGAGCTTTCCCTTATTTATAGTAGCCTTATATTACTTCCTTAATAAGAATATTATAATCCTTTTTTATAGATTTATTATAGATCTTCTAAAGGATAATACTTAGATCCTTACTATCTTTAGTTTAAGTATATATTAAGTCCTAAGATAGTTTATAATAATTATTAAAAAGGTTTTAACTAGCTATATAAAGAGCTTACTTAAGGATATTACTATAAATATTTAATAAGTAAATAGTATTAAGATATATATTATTAAACTACTATAAAGCTATTATATAGCTAGACCTTACTAGTTATTAATTATATTATTAACTAAACTAACTAATATAAATAAGCTCTATAACTAAAGTATAATTATAACTATAAAGATTTATTAAACTAAACCCTATTTAAAGAGTATCTAACTTAGGTAATACTTTAAGTACTTTTACTTTAGATATATTATATAATACTACTAAAAATAGGCTAGGTATAGCTACTATAGAAGAGTATTAGGAATAGTATTTATAGTAAGGAGTAAAGAGATAAGATAGACTACTAGATTGCTACTAGGGTATAGTAAGAAAAGTACAATAGTGCTATAATATAAATTAATCTCTAACCTCCTTATTCTTTCTAGTTATATAAGCTCCTTTTATCTTTATTCTATTATAATAGCCCCTACTATCTTAGTTCTTAGCCCTCTAGGCCTTAGCTTAGCTATTTAGTTATCTAAAGTAGGGTAATATACTAATAGTATCTAATTAGCGTAGTTACTCTAAGATTATAATACTTTTACTACTCTGCTTCTAGCATTCTAGTACTAATAATACTTTAGTATATAATAGAGCTTTCTTACTTATAAAGGCTTATCCTTAGGCCTTTAATCTTCTAGTAAGATAGCTATAAGTAAGGTTATAGGTAAATTATTAATAATAAATATATAATCCTTATATTATCCCTAAGGTTTATTATAATCGCCTAATTAGATAGTAAGGTAGTATTAACTTAGCTATAAGTAGTTATAGGGGTACTAGACTTAATATAAACCTATAATATATTTAGTCCTAATCTATTAGCTAAGCCTAATTAGGCTTTAAAGGTAAAATACTTAACTATAAGTAGCTCTAGAGGAATTTAATAATAATATTAATTAGTAAGGTATTTATTCTTAATCTAGTAGCTTTGCCTAATTTAGTAGTAAAGTAAAGCTAATCTAGCTATAAGTAGTTATAGATATTTTAATAATAATATTAATAATTAGGGTATTATTCCTAGGTTCTTAGCTATTATTAAAATAAGTAGTAAGGTTACTCTAACTAAGCTAGAAGTAAGAGGTATATTTAGTTATAAATAGTAGTATTATATTCTATTATTAAATTAAGCTAGAATAATTATAATATAATAGCTATTAATTAGGTTATTATAAAGCTATATTAACTATTATTAGTAATAGTTAATTAGCTATAAGTTTATAAAGTATTTAAAGCCTTATTTAGCCCCTAATTTCCTTACTTTTTTCTTCTTTCTTTATTATTATTATTATTTTTATAAGTAACTTTCCAGCCTAGCTTTAAAGGCTAGCTTTACTATAAGATCCTTACTAATAAGCTATAGCCTTTCTTTCTCTCTCTATTTCTCTCTTTCTCTCTTACTATATTTCTATAAGTCTTCTATACTTCTAGTAACTTTTCTAGTTTACTACTAACTCTATATAATCTAGCTATTACTACTACTACCTTAATACTACTACCTATTAGTACCCTAGTAAAACTATCTATACTAAGGGTAGAAATATAATTATAAAGGCCCTAATCTCTTATATTCCTATCTCTAGCTATAAGTTTATTATAATTTTACTAGTAAGCTACCTACTAACTTCTTATTATAGCTACCTTATTTAAGTATACTTAATATATTAAGAATAGAAAACTATATAAGTTAGTAAGTTACTTTATCCTTTACTTACTTATACTTATAGTATAGCTAACTTATTATAAATTAGCTTACCTATACTAACTAATTAGTTTTAGTCTAACTTTTTATAATACTTACTAATAATAATCTCTTTAAGATTAAGGCTAAGTATTTTAACCTTATAATAAGTTATTATTAGTTTCTTTATACTTTTATTATTAATTTACTAGGGTTTAGGCTATCTAAGCTATTTATATCCCTACTCTCTACTTACTTTACTACCTAAAGTTTAGTAATAAGAATACCTAAGCCTATACTATTACTACTAATACTACTATTACTACTACCTATACTATTAATAAGATAGTAATATACTTATAGCTTATAGAACTAACCTAGCTATAAGTATAGCTAGATATTACTAATACCTTTTATAATATTATAAAGACCCTAGATTATAAGGTTCTTAGTATAGCCTTACTATTACTTTATATTAAGCCTAACTTAGTCCTTTAGGCTCTTAACCTAGCTAATAATAATAATAAGGAAGAGTAATAAAAGTATTATTAAAGGGCTATTAGTAATATATAGTAAGTTTATTATTTATTTTTTAGAGTCTTAACCTAGTTTAGTATAGCTATCTTACTATTACTATCTTATCTTTTAGCTTTAAATCTACTAAGAAATAGTAATAAAGTAACTATCTAAGCTTTATTTACTATTTTTTTATTAAAGTAATTAAGCTATCTTAATAGATTATTTACTAGGTTCTTTATTCTAAATTAATAAATAATCTTAAAGTTAAAAGAGTAAAGATTATTAAGTATAGCTACCTACTTAGATAATAGCTTTAGCTTTATTATAAAGTATTAATAGTTTAAATAGTCTATTAGAACCTTAATCTTAATATTTATATAGGCTAAATAGTACCTTTAAGTATAAAAGGCTTTCTTAATAACTAAAAGCTTAGAATTAAGAGTTAAATATTATAATTCTACTCCTATTAACTTATATAATATATATACTACTAAATACTAGTAGCCTTACTATAGCTATAATAAGACTATACTAATAGTATATCCTAATATATCTATCTTAATCCTTAGGGATAACTTAAGGTTAAAGTAAGTAAGAATAGATTCTTCTAAGAATACTAACTTTAGCTATTTAAATATATTAAACTTATAGTAATTTAGCTAGAAGGTTCTTTTATTATTACTATATAGTAAGTCTATAAAGAAGGCTATAATTTTACTATAATTCTTAATAAAATATTAATAAAAGCCTATAAATCCTAAGAAAATCTAAATATCCTTTATATAGCTAAGTAATAGTTACTTTATAATACTTTTAATATATTCTAGTTCTATATAAATTCCTTTAGTACTTACTATAAACCCTAAGAAGTTTATATACTTAAGGTTAAATTTATACTTCTTAGGGTTAGTATATAAGCTAGTAGCTTATAGCTAGATAAGAATATTATAAATATACTATAAGTACTTACTAAGATTATTACTATATATTAAGATATTATTTAGATAGATAATATAAATTATATTTATAAGCTTTATAAGGATATTATTAATATATTCTTAGAATATTACTAAAATATTAATTAATCTAAAGAGTATAACTAAGTATTTAAAGTAATTATAGTAATAGTAAAAAGCTATTTTCTATTTATCTCCCTTATAGATATATAGCTAGTAGTATATATCCTTTAAGTCTAGCTTTATAAAGATTTATACTTTATTAAGCTAATCTAGGATCTTATAGATTAAAGGTAAGAGAGCTTTATCCTTCTTAATAATCTTATTAAGATTATAATAGTTAATATAAAGGTATAGCTTACTCTCTTTCTTAAGGATAAATAGGATTAGAGCCCTAGCTAGGCTAATAGATTATTAAATCTAACTCTTTACTAGTATATTAGTAAGGTAAGCCTAAAGGATTTCTAGCTCCTTTATAGTAAAACTATAGATAGGTCCTTATAGTAGTATTTAGCCTTCCTTTATATTAATAGTATATATTTATCCTTTAAGTATTAAGGAATTTACTTTTTCTATCTTAAAGATATTTCTAAATTCTAGGTAGAGCTCTAGGTAGGTATTTACTAACTTCTTATTACTAAGTTATAGTAACTTTTCTATAGTCTCTTTTAGTATTATAAGAGTAAATATATCTAATAGATTACTAGTAATTATAAAGATAGTAATATATTCTTTAGTAGCTCTATATATCCTCTTCTTCCTTATAATAACCTTAATATTACTTTATAATATACTATATCTCTAAGTCTTTATTTTCTACTTAAGGACTTAAGGTTCTATATTATAAAACTAAGAATCTCTAAGGATAGCTATATACTAGTAGATTATAGTAATATAGAAGTAAACTTTATATATCCTTACTTTCTTTATATTATTATAAACTATTACTAATTATTAAAAGGTTCCTTAGTTCTTAAGAACTTTATTATTAATTTTTTTAATTTAAACCTTACTAAATTTAATATCCTTCTATTTAATAGTAGTTAAGTAGTAAGGATAAATAAAGCTTATATTAACTTCTATATTAGCTAAAGTATCTCTTTCTAATTTCTTCTATTAACTCTCTATATATAATTAAGTTTTAATAGTCTAATATATTAATAAAGATAGAGTTTAGTTAAGTTCTTATTAGATTCTTATACTAATAAATTAAATATTATTAAGAGCTATTATAAGTATAGTAAGGTTATAACTAGCTTAATACTAATTTATAGTATAATAATTACTCTTATATATCTTATAATTAGGTTTAAAGTATTTTATTAAGATATAACTCTTTTCTCTATACTTATAATATATAATAAGGCCTTTATAAAGCTAGCTAGGTATCTATAGAGTTACTAGAGTATTAGTAGAGTTAGTATTTAGGGTAATACTTAAAGTAAGTACTAAGTTTATATTATTATAGCTAGGGTTAGGTCTTCTAAGAATAGTCTTTACTTAGGTAATTAAGCTAATAAACTTCTATTAAGTTAAAAAGATTTAATAGCTAATTACCTAGGTTTATAGTATAGGTATAAGTTAATAAATTACTAAGTAAACTTAATAAGACTTAGGTAGCTATTCTAAGAGCTTAGCTTTAAGGGCTTTATAGTAATTAAGGAAGTTCCTAATAGTCTAGATTAGCTTTATATAATAGTATACTAGCTTTTTAATTATCTTAAGGTATTAAGTAAGGTTATTATTAATAATCCCTTTAACCTAAGTAAGGTAATTATTCTATATAATTTTATTAATTTAGCTTTTTTAATTATTATTAAGAAAGCTAGTTTAATATAGCTTAATTAATCCTTTAAGATAGCTATTAATAAGTAGGACCTTTAGTAAGTTTATATAGAAGCTTAAAGAATATAAAAAGAATTAGCTATTAAAGTTAGTAAAATAGATCCTTAATTTAGTTTAAGACTTTTTATTATAATAAGAAGTCTTTAAGATAAGCTTATTAATATTATAATTAAGGCTTTATTATATATTTATATTATAAGTATAGTAAGTTTACTTTATAGATTATAGCTTAATATTAAAGTTAAAGTTAAGGATAATCTTAGTAGTAATTAGCTTAAGTTAGTATCTCTTATAGTTAATTTACTATAAGATTTATAAAGTTTTAATATAAAGGTTTAGCTTTACTTCTTCTATAAGAATATTAATAGGTTTAGAAAGAGAATTAAGATTATAATAAAAAGAAAGGTTTAATAGTAATATCTAACTCCTAAATTATCTATCTAAAGTCTATAATATTATAAGATCTTTACTATTTATTAGCTATAAACTTAAAGAAGTAAGTAATATACTAAGAGAGTTATTAATAGTAATTATCTTCCTTAATAATTTACTATACCTATAGGTTTAAAGAGATTAACTTATTAGGAATAATATTTATAATAAGGAGTAAAGAGATAAGATAGACTACTAAATTACTATTAGAGTATAGTAAGAAAGGTATAATAATATTATAATATAAATTAATCTTTAATCTTTTTATTCTTTCTAATTATATAAACTCTTTTTATTTTTATTCTATTATAATAGCCTTTACTATTTTAATTCTTAGCTCTCTAAATCTTAGCTTAGCTATTTAGTTATTTAAAGTAAGGTAATATACTAATAGTATCTAATTAGTATAGTTACTCTAAGATTATAGTACTTTTACTATTTTACTTTTAGTATTTTAATACTAATAATACTTTAGTATATAATAAAAAGCTTATTATTATATACTAAAGTATTATTAGTATTAAAATACTAAAAGTAAAGTAATAGAAATACTATAATCTTAAAGTAATTATACTAATTAAATACTATTAATATATTACTTTACTCTAGATAATTAAATAGCTAAGCTAAGGCCTAGAGAGCTAAGAACTATAATAATAAGGACTATTATAATAGAATAAAGATAAAAAAAGCTTATATAATTAAAAAGAATAAAAAGATTAAAGATTAATTTATATTATAGTATTATTATACCTTTCCTACTATACTCTTATAGTAATCTAGTAGTCTATCTTATCTCTTTACTTCTTATTATAAATACTATCCTTAATAAGTTAATCTTTCTAAACCTATAGGTATAGTAGATTATTAAGGAAGATAATTACTACTAATAACCTTCTTAGTATACTACCTACCTCTTTAAGTTTATAGCTAATAAGTAATAAAGATCTTATAATATTATAAACCTAAGATAGATAACCTAGGAGTTAGATATTACTATTAAACCTTTCTTTTTATTATAATCTTAATTCTCTTTCTAAACTTATTAATATTCTTATAGAAAAGGTAAAGCTAAACCTTTATATTAAAACTCTATAAACCTTATAGTAAATTAGCTATAAGAAATACTAGCTTAAGCTAATTATTACTAAGATTATCCCTAACTTTAATCCTAATAGTAAGCTATAATCTATAAAGTAAACTTACTATACTTATAATATAAATATATAATAAAGCCCTAATTATAATATTAATAAGCTTATCTTAAAGACTCCTTATTATAGTAGAAAGTCTTAGATTAAATTAAGAATCTATCTTACTAACCTTAATAACTAATTCCTTTTATATTCCTTAAGCTTTTATATAAACTTACTAAAGATCTTACTTACTAATAGCTATCTTAAAGGATTAGTTAAGTTATATTAGATTAGCTTCCTTAATAATAATTAAAAAAGCTAAATTAATAAAATTATATAAAATAATTACCTTACTTAGGTTAAAAGAATTATTAATAATAACCTTACTTAATACCTTAAGATAACTAAGAAGCTAGTATACTACTATATAAAGCTAACCTAAACTATTAGGAACTTCCTTAATTACTATAAAGCTCTTAAAGTTAAGCTCTTAGAATAGCTATCTAATTCTTATTAAGTCTACTTAGTAATTTATTAACTTATACTTATATTATAAACCTAGGTAATTAGCTATAAGATCCTTTTAATTTAGTAGAAGTTTATTAGCTTAATTACCTAAATAGAGATTATTCTTAGAAGACCTAACCCTAATTATAATAATATAAACTTAATACTTACTTTAAGTATTACCCTAAATACTAACCCTACTAATACCCTAATAACTCTATAGATACCTAGCTAGCCTTATAAAGGCCTTATTATATACTATAAGTATAGAGAAGAGGGTTATATCTTAATAAAATACTTTAAACCTAATTATAAAATATATAAAAGTAATTATTATATTATAAATTAGTATTAAGCTAGCTATAACCTTACTATACTTATAATAGCTCTTAATAATATTTAATTTATTAGTATAAAAACCTAATAGAAGCCTAACTAAACCCTATCCTTATTAATATATTAAATTATTAGAACCTAATTATATATAGAAAGCTAGTAAAAAAGATTAAAGGGAAATACTTTAGCTAATATAAGAGCTAATATAAGCTTTATTTACCTTTACTACTTAATTACTATTAAATAGAAAGATATTAAACCTAGTAAGGTCTAAATTAAAAGAGTTAATAATAAAGTTCTTAAGAATTAAAGAACCCTTTAATAATTAGTAATAATTTATAATAATATAAAAAAAGTAAGGATATATAAAGTTTACTTTTATATTACTATAATCTACTAGTATATAGCTATCCTTAGAGACCTTTAGTTTTATAATATAAAACCCTAAGTCCTTAAATAAAAAATAAAGATTTAAAGGTATAGTATACTATAAAGTAATATTAAGGTTATTATAAGAAAGAAAGGAATATATAGGGCTACTAGAAAATATATTACTACCCTTATAATTACTAATAATTTATTAGATATACTTACCTTTATAATACTAAAAAAGATTATAGAGGAGTTACTATAACCTAATAATAAGAAGCTAGTAAATACCTACTTAGAGCTCTACTTAGAATTTAGAGATATCTTTAAGATAGAAAAAGTAAATTTCTTAATACTTAAAGGATAAATATATACTATTAATATAAAGGAAGGCTAAATATTACTATAAGGATCTATTTATAATCTTACTATAAAGAAGCTAGAAGTTCTCTAGGCTTACCTTATTAATATACTAATAAAGGGTTAGATTTAATAATCTATTAACTTAGCTAGAGCCCTAATCCTATTTATCTTTAAGAAAAGAGATAAGCTATACTTTTATATTAACTATTATAATCTTAATAAAATTATTAAGAAGGATAAGATTCTCTTACCTTTAATCTATAAAATCCTAGATTAGCTTAGTAAAATATAAATCTTTATAAAGCTAGATTTAAAGGATATATATTACTAGCTATATATCTATAAGGAAGATAAGTAGAAGATAACTTTTTACTATTACTATAATTACTTTAAATACTTAATTATACCTTTTAAATTAATTAATACCCTAGTAATATTCTAAGAATATATTAATAATATCCTTATAGAACTTATAGATATAATCTATATTATCTATCTAAATAATATCCTAATATATAGTAGTAATTCTAGTAAGTACTTATAGTATATCTATAATATCCTTACCTAACTATAAGCTATTAGCTTATATACTAACCCTAAGAAGTATAAATTTAACCTTAAGTATATAAACTTCCTAAGGTTTATAGTAAGTACTAAAGGAATTTATATAGAACTAGAATATATTAAGAGTATTATAAAGTAACTACTACCTAGCTATATAAAGGATATCTAGATCTTCTTAGGATTTATAGGCTTCTATTAATATTTTATTAAGAATTATAGTAAAATTATAATCCTTTTTATAGACTTACTATATAGTAGTAATAAAAGAACCTTCTAGCTAAATTACTATAAGTCTAATATATTTAAATAGCTAAAGCTAGCATTCTTAGAAGAATTTATTCTTACCTACTTTAACCCTAAGTTATCCCTAAGGATTAA
Source organism: Neonectria magnoliae (assembly GCA_037954305.1). Classification (NCBI taxonomy): domain Eukaryota; kingdom Fungi; phylum Ascomycota; class Sordariomycetes; order Hypocreales; family Nectriaceae; genus Neonectria; species Neonectria magnoliae. The sequence goes on along the minus strand of JAZAVK010000054.1, from coordinate 62,516 downwards.
GATAGATATATTAGGATATACTATTAGTATAGTTCTATTATAGTTATAGTAAGGCTATTAGTATTTAGTAGTATATATATTATATAAGCTAATAGAAATAGAATTATAATATTTAACCCTTAATTCTAAGCTTCTAGCTATTAAGGAAGCCTTTTATACTTAGAGGTATTATTTAGCTTATATAAATACTAAGATTAAGATCCTAATAAACTATTTAAACTATTAATACCTTATAATAAAGCTAAAGCTATTATCTAAGTAGGTAGCTATACTTAATAACCTTTACCCCTTTAACTTTAAGATTATCTATTAACCTAGAATAAAGAACCTAGTAAATAGTTTATTAAGGTAGCCTAACTACTTTAATAAAGAAGTAATAGATAGAGCTTAGATAGCTACTTTACTACTATTTCTTAATAGATTTAAAGCTAAAGGGTAGGATAGTAGTAGTAAGGTAGCTCCTAAAGTAGGCCCTAATTATAAAATACTAAATACTAGCTTTAATTTTAATACTAAAAGGTAGCTTAGTAGTAGTAAGGTAGCTCCTAAAGTAGGCCCTAACTATAGGATACTAGCTATTTAGGTAGATAATCCTCTTAAAGAAGGTAACTCTACTTATAGCCTTATATTAGTATATATAATAGTAACCTTATAAAGCTCTAGTAGTAGTTTTATAGTAAGGTTAGTAAGCCTTTACCTTAAAAGAGCTAATAAGCTAGGAATAGAGATTTCCTTAGCTATAGCTATCTAAAATACTTAAGAAGTAAATTCCTTTTATTAAAAGAAGTTATAGATAGTTTACTATAAGACTATAGTAAAGAAGCCTACTAAGAAGTAAGAAGCCTAATAGTCTATTAGTATAAATAACCTACTTTATTATAGCTAAAAGATCTATATTCCCCTTAGTATATATATAGAATTATTAATACTAATATATAATAATCCTACTATAGGATACTAAGGAGTTAGTAAGAGTCTTAGAAGGCTATAGGTATAGTACTATTAGCCCTTTATAAAGAAAGAAGTAAAGAAGTATATTTAGGTCTATATAACCTACTAGCAGACTAAGCCTTAGCTATATTAACCTTATAGCTATCTTACTTCGCTCCTAATACTAACTTAACCTTAGGAAGAAATCTCTATAGACTTTATTACTAACTTACCCCCTATTATATAAGAAAAGGACTATACTTTTAATAGTATCTTAGTTATTATTAACTAATTTATAAAGTACTCTTTATTTATACTAACTTTAAAGTAACTTATTACTAAAGGACTAGTAATCTTATTCCTTAAAAGAGTCTTCTAAGACTATAGGTTACCTAAAGAGATTATTACTAATTATAGCTCTCTCTTTATATCTAAGTACTAGAGAATATTCTATAACCTACTAGCGATTAAGTAACTACTTAGTACTACCTTCTACTCTTAAATAGATAGTTAGATAAAGAAGCTTAACTAAACCCTTAAGTATTATATATAGTACTTTTATAACTAGGAATAAACCGATTAAATTAATATCTTCCTACTAGCTTAGTATACCTATAATATAAGTAAGTACTTATTTATTAGTAAGAGCCTAGCGGAATACCTATAAAGCTTTACTCCTTAAGGATTAGACTATATAGAAGAATCCTTACTAATTATTAGTACCTTAGCTAAGTTATAAAGTATCCTACTTTACTAGTATTATAAAGTAATATAGAAGCTACTTAGTAGTATTTATAAATATTAAACTACTTAGTATAACTATAAGAGAGAATTAATATTATTTAATATAGGAAACTTAGTCCTACTATCTATAAAGAATATTAAGATCTAGCAATCTAGTAAGAAGTTAGTAAATAAGTATATAGAACCCTACTAGATAACTAGATATATTAAAGACTATTATCTTATTTATAAGCTTAAGCTTTTACTATAATTATAGATATATAATATCTTTTATATCTTAAACCTAAAGAAATAGAAAGGTAATAAATTAAAAGTAATATAGTAATAAGATAACCCCTTTATTACTAATAATATCTATATTATTAAATATATTATTATATATAAAAGTTCTAAAAGTAATTAATAATATCTTATTAAGTAGGAAGGCTATAATAATACTAAGAATTTATAGGTTAGCTATAAAGACTTTATAAATAAGAACTTTATTATAAACTATAAATAGTAAATTTATAATAAAGTAATAAAATAATAAATTTAATATATAAATTAGGTTAATTCTAAAAAAATATCTAAAAGATAAAGAAAAAGTATATTAGCTACCCTTAGCTATACTAAACTAAGTTAAGACTCTAAAAAATAAATAGTAAACCTACTATATACTACTAATAGCCCCTTAATAATACCCTTATTACTCTTCCTTATTATTATTATTAGCTAGGTTAAGGGCCTAAGGGATTAAGTTAGGCCTAATATAAAGTAATAGTAAGGCTATATTAAGAACCTTATAACTTAAGGTCTCTATAATATTATAGAGAGTATTAGTAATATCTAGCTATACTTATAGCTAGGTTAGCTCTATAAGCTATAAGTATACTATTACCTTACTAATAGTATAGGTAGTAGTAATAATAGTATTAGTAGTAGTAGTATAGGCTTAAGTATTCTTATTACTAAACTTTAGGTAGTAAAATAAGTAGAGAGTAAGGATATAAATAGCTTAAATAGCCTAAACCTTAGTAAATTAATAATAAAAGTATAGAAAGACTAATAATAACTTACTATAAGGTTAAGGTACTTAGCTTTAGTCTTAGAAAGACTATTACTAGTAAGTACTATAAAAAGTTAGGCTAAAACTAGCTAATTAGTATAAGTAAGCTAATTTATAGTAAATTAGCTATACTATAAATATAAGTAAGTAAAGGATAAAGTAACTTACTAGCTTATATAGTTTCCTATTCTTAATATACTAAGTATACTTAGATAAAGTAGCTATAATAAGAAGTTAGTAGGTAGCCTACTAGTAAAGTTATAGTAAACTTATAGCTAGAGATAAGAGTATAGGAAGTTAGGGCTTTTATAATTATATTTCTATCCTTAGTATAGATAGTTTTACTAGGGTACTAGTAGGTAGTAGTATTAAGGTAGTAATAGTAGTAGCTAGATTATATAAAGTTAGTAGTAAACTAGGAAAGTTACTAGAAGTATAAAAGACTTATAAAGATATAGTAAGAAAGAGAGAAAGAAATAAAAAGAGAGAGAGAAGCTATAGCTTATTAGTAAGGATCTTATAGTAAAGCTAGCCTTTAAAGCTAGGCTAGAAAGTTACCTATAAAAATAATAATAATAATAAAGAAAGAAGAAAAGAGTAAGGAAATTAAGGACTAGATAAAGCTTTAAATACCTTATAAACTTATAGCTAATTAGCTATTACTAATAATAATTAATATAGCTTTATAATAACCTAATTAATAGCTATTATATTATAATTATTCTAGCCTAATTTAGTAATAAAATATAATATTACTATTTATAATTAAATATACCCCTTACTTCTAGCTTAATTAGAGTAACCTTACTACCTATTTTAGTAATAGCTAAGAACCTAGGAATAATACCCTAATTATTAATATTATTACTAAAATATCTATAACTATTTATAGCTAGGTTAGCTCTACCTTACTACTAAATTAGGTAAAGCTACTAGATTAAGAATAAATACCTTACTAGTTAATATTATCGCTAAATTCCTCTAGAGCTACTTATAGTTAAGTATTTTACCTTTAAAGCTTAATTAAGCTTAGCTAATAGATTAAGACTAAATATATTATAGGTTTACATTAAGCCTAGTACCCCTATAACTACTTATAGCTAAGTTAATACTATCTTACTACCTAATTAAGTAACTATAATAAACCTTAGGGATAATATAAGGGTTATATATTTATTATTAATAATTTACCTATAACCTTACTTATAGCTACCTTACTAGAAGATCGAAGGCCTAGGGATAGGCTTTTATAAGTAGGGAGGCTCTATTACACACTAAAGTATTATTAGCACTAGAACGCTAGAAGTAGAGTAGTAGAAGCGCTATAGTCTTAGAGCGATTATGCCGATCGGACGCTACTAGTATATTACCCTACTCTAGATAACTAAACAGCTAAGCTAAGGCCCGGAGGGCTAAGGACTATAATAGTAAGGGCTATTACAATAGAATAAAGATAAAAGGAGCTTACATAACTAGAAAGAATAGGGAGATTAGAGATTAATTTATATTATAGCACTATTATACCTTTCTTACTACGCCCTTATAGTAATCTAGTAGTCTATCTTACCTTTTTACTCCCTACTATAAATACTATCCCTAATACCTATTATATAAAGGATATAGTTTACCTTACTTTTATTAGTAAGATCCCCTTAATATATTATAACTATAATAGGTTATACTTAGTATAGTCCTATATATACTATATTATATAGAAGGAATAATAGTAAGTAAAGAATACTTACTTAAAGAGATCTATATAGTTTAATATTTTAAATAAGTAGTATAAGTATATAGTATACCTATTATAAGATATATTAGTACTAATAATATTAACTATATTAATTTACTCTATCTATAGAGAATTTAGGTAGCTTCTAAAGTAGCCTTAGGCTAGGATAGATATACTAGCTCTACTAACTTTAGTAGTAATTAGTCTAATAAATTAACTAAGAGAGTAATTACTTATAAAAGTAAGAGAAAGTATATTATTAAGTAAGGAAGATAATTAAGAAGATAAAGATTAAGGATAATAAAGATAACTTAAACCTACCTTAGGATTAAAGATATCCTATAATACTATTTAAGCTAAGCTCTATAAGGAAATTTTAAATATAGGTATATAACTAGCTTTTATAGTAAAGTAAACTTACTTATAACTTATACTACTATATATATATACTAAACCTAACTTACTTCCCCCTTAAGTAAAGATAGTAAGGGGTTTTTATTTTATAGCTTACTAATTAGGTTTTCTCTCTTACCTTAGACTAGTCTTAGCGAAGAAGAACTAAATAGCTAGTAGCTAAAGTAATATATAATTAAATAAAATAATATAGTATAATAATAATTACTTTAAGAGGTACTATATAAGCTAATAAGCTTATTAAAATAAATATTAATATATAGTCTTTAGCTTTAACCTTATTAACCTTAGTAAAAATAAGTTTATACTAATTATTAGTATTTTAAGATTAATTTATAAGTAATCTAAAAGTAATCTAGCTATACTTACTTTATTTAATAATAAGTTATTATAAAGTATTATAAGCTTATCCTATCTCTTAATTCTAAATATATCCTTATTACTCTAAATAGATAGTAATAATAATATACTAAGTAGATTATCTTAATCTAAGCTATTAAGTATATTAAATTAAGGGAGGAAAGAATAATCTCCTTAAATTAATAGTATTATAATAATCTTAGATTAATTTTAGATTACTTTATAATTAAATAAAATCTTTTTAAAGAGAAGAAGCTAGCTTTAGAAATAACTTTATAGAATATATATTTATCCTATCTAATATATAATCTACCTAACCTATGAAAGTAGGGTTAGCTAACCTATAGGGGTAAGGTCGGCCTAACTTTTTAGTGTGGGGCAGTGGTCGGGTTAGACCAGGGGGGAGGGTTAGCTAGACTGCATACTCCGCAAAGTCCGCGTACAAGGAGGTCACTCCCTTTCGTATGCCCATTCACCCAGGTCTGCACAGACGTTTCGGGTACAGTGTTGAGCAAACTCTTTCTCTACTATATCCTAGGATATCCCTGCATTTTTCGTATTCTATCCAACGTTTATCCTTTTGATCCTATGGAATCAATGTGCGCATTGAAGAAACATGCAAAGGTGCTGACTCAAGTTAAGTAATCATTCATCTCGATTCTGTATTCGTCAACGATCTAGGGTCATTCGATGCACGCAAATTAAATAGGGGCAAATAAAATCCTTTCTTGCTTTTGAAATTCGACACTCCCCTGTGAACATGTGATTCTGCGAGTGGTGAGGCCACGCGGTCTACGAAGGGTTAGATGCTCTAGCCAAATTGGAAAGGTGCCCATGACTGCGTTGTACCTATCACAAAAGCCTGGTTTCATTTATTTGTTGATCTGACGGATTTCAGCGGGATCTATCGTCGACCAGGGTGTAGGTGCATGAATACGCATGCTTTCATTGCTAGGACGAATCTCCGGCTGCTTTATGGACAGGGACTTGAGGGTATGTCTTGTGCAAATTTACATGGTTATGTGGTGTCTTCTGAGGATTCGATGGGTATTTATGTCTTGTGAGCTCTCCATTATGGACAGGCCTCATCCCGAGCATCCATGGGTTTGACTTTTGGATGCCTGCACTAGGAATCGTCCGGCTTCGTCCGACTAATAGGCCGGAGAGCCTGTCAATCAGGGATCCTGCCCCCCCTAGCAGGGATACATATCCAGCGGCATGGCCGGGGAACAAAGTGGTCATACCATGGCCCGGCTCTTTGCTTTTCATCAGGTGCCGGCTTTTCCACGTGCTGTCGAACTGCCCGGTGCACTCTCGACCCTCTTATAACAATCATCACAATGCAGGGTTCCGCAGTTCTGGGTTCCGGAGTTCTGGGTTCCGGCTAGGGACAGTGGACGATAGCGGAGTGGAGATCGATGGATCACTTCTGATGTGCTTAATAAATGGCTCTTTTCTTGTTCCCCGTGAATCCGACCTTCTGGTCGGTGTTGGTTCTTGCATTCGTCTTCTCGAATAATACCCCCGCTTCATCGTGATGGCTGTGACTATTGATCCCGTCATTTTGAAGGCGTTTAGTGAGCCTTCAGAGGGGATGGGACCTGGAAGAGAAGCGGGCTTTAACACATAATGTCGCTGTGTGTGTGTGTGTCGGTCTCGCTGTGGCATCGGTAGCCCTTCGACTGTATGTGCGCAGGATGAAAGGTGCCAGGCTTGGACTTGATGACTATACCATTGTTGCTAGCACTGTGAGTTCACCGGCACCCTTCAGCAGAGATGACTCTGGACATCATAGCCAACCTTTCCAATGGCAGCTTTTCTCCGGCACAACGGTAGCTCCTACGGTTCTGGGTAAGCAAGCAGTTCCAGCTTCCCTCGTCGCAAGTTCGCCGACTGTGTCCTAACAGCCCTTTTCAACCACAGCGGGAAGTTACGGTGCCGGCGAGCATATTTGGGCATCAAATCTACCGCGCTTCATGACTCTTCTGAAGGTACATACACTACATCGCGATGCAGATGTTCCCTATTTTTAATGCGTGACGTGTAGATAATTTACGCGGAGCTTTATCTATACGGTTTAGCCGTGACCTTCACCAAGATAAGCGTCCTCTTCCTATACTGTCGCCTTCTCTACTCCGCAGGATCACCCAGGAGTCTGTTTCCATCCTTTATTGGATAGCATTGTTCCTTTCCACAGTCTATCCCGTCATTCTCTGGATCACCATGGCCTGTGCCTGCCAACCAGTGAGCTACTACTGGAATCAACACATTGGCGCCGAAGGCCACTGCATCGACATCATATTGTTCTTTCTCGTTCTTGGAATCATGAACATGATGAACGATGTTGTCATTCTCATTGTTCCTATTCCGAAGATCATGCAGCTACAGTTGAGCAGAAGGTTGAAAGGGTCAATCATAGGAATTATGCTGCTTGGTGGCTTGTGAGTTGCAACCATTAACTTCATGTTCCGAGGCATATCTAACTTGCACAGCTTATGTGTTGCGAGCATCGTTCGCATCTACTACCTCAACGGGCTCTTCCAAAACATAGATGCAACATGGTGGATGGGCTCATCCGTGGCATGGTCTAGCATCGAGCCACCAGTTGCCATCATCTCCGCCTGTCTTCCCACATCTGCGCCTCTCTTCCAGTTCAGGCAGTCAAAAAGGCTGACGACCAGTCCATTCTATGTCAGCGACGTATCAAGATCAAAAGTGGGAAATACAGTTACCAGGAGCATACGCAATGCTGGACGGTTGGGGATATCTAGTCCAGGCCGTACCAATGCAACGCACTACATTTTCGAAGACGACGAAGTCGAGCTTACGTGCAAGGTGGTTGGAGGAGACTCTACTTCAAACCATCGGTCAGAAGACAAGAGGAGTTTGGATGAAGACCAGGGTATTATGGTCAGCACATATGTGTCCGTGGTTTCGAGTAGGAGAAAACAGAGTCCCCGAGAGAAATTTAGTTTTGGTGTCTAGTGTATAATCAAGAAAAATCCCAACTAGGTTGAGGCATATTAGGAGAAGAAATAGGGTTAGGATACTAATTAGATGTCGAAGAGATATTCGAGTTGCAGGAGAAAGACGGAAGCACAACACATGTATTGTCATGACTTACAAAGCTATTTTAAGAGCAACTTAGCGCGTTTGACTCTACTCGACTACTACTACCGCTGCAATGAAATTTGCCTCGGTGGCAGCATACATTTAAGGTTGTTGAAGCAATTCGGAGATAGCATTCGAATACTTGGAAAGGGCCTCCAGTCCTCACTTAACTGCCATACGGCAATATAAGCGACACCCACCTTTGCGGACAGATCTGAACTAAAGAACTAGGAGACATCTCATCGTATACGTCGAAATTAGTGTAGGTTCAATTCTAAGCCAAAGACCATGTTGGACCGCGTGGGTTGTTTCCCAACGCACCACCAATCACCGGCACATCCGGCAATGTCCGGCGATCAACGGCGATGGTAAAGCCGGCGTACTTTGCCGGCACCCGTCAATATACTCACATCACACGTTGCATTCATATCACTGAGTTATGAGATAAGGACTTATTAAAAGTATTAGCAAGAAACCGTTTAGAATTTCGATGTGGCTTTGTCCTAGTATCTGAGCAACATCCGCCCGCAACCGCTACTCGCACAAAGCGCTCCTAATAAATATCACCACTAACCGCCCGAAAACTAGTTGACAACAATATGAGACTTATTATCCGAGACGAAGCTGAGGCAGCGGCTTCTTATATCGCCAACCACATTGTTGGTAGGTTTTCTATGGCTAATTATCGATCGCCTCTAACTCTCATCGCGCCAGACCGTATCAACGCATTCGCTCCAACCGCATCCAAACCGTTCGTCCTCGGCCTCCCTACCGGAAGCAGTCCCCTTCCTATATACCGCGACCTCGTCTCAGAGTTTCGAGCCGCCCATGTTTCCTTTCGCCACGTCGTTACGTTCAACATGGACGAGTACGTTGGCTTGCCTCGTTCACACCCCGAGTCATATCACTCTTTCATGCACGCCAACTTCTTCTCCCACGTGGACATCCCTCCCGAGAACATCAACATTCTGGACGGAAATGCTCGCGACTTGCAGACCGAGTGTGACAGATACGAGGAGAGAATAAAGACCGCCGGCGGTGTTGAACTGTTCCTCGGCGGAGTGGGTACGGACGGACACATCGCCTTCAACGAGCCAGGGTCCAGTCTCTCCAGCCGCACGAGAATTAAGACACTCGCATATGATACGGTGCGAGAAAACGCTCGATTCTTTGGTGGTGATATGGAGCAGGTGCCAACGATGGCTCTGACGGTTGGCGTGCAAACGGTTATGGACGCCCGGGAAGTGGTCATCATTGCGACTGGCGTTGGAAAAGCACTCGCGGTTAAGAAATCCGTGGAAGAAGGTGTCAGTCACATGTACACACTATCTTGCCTGCAGATGCACCCATCTAGCATGATTGTCGTGAATGAGGATGCTACCATGGAACTGCAGGTCAAGACTGTGCGGGTAAGAAGGCTTCTTTACATTGTTACTTCTGCGAGAAAGTAAGCGCTGACTGAATCACAGTACTTCAAAAGCATCGAGCCGCCCACGAAGAAAAGCCTAGGTATGAAGGCACCTAGTCGATTGAGGACATCGTCGCTTGCGTCACCTCCGCAGACACCCGACTCTAAGTTTAAAAAAAGAGATTCCGGCGCTGATGACGAATTGTCGCCGGATAGCATGTCTTCAAGGATTTCTCCATTCAGCATGAATCTGAATACCCGGTACGAATAGGTGCAAGGTTCACGTGGGGTTGAGGCAGTACCGCATGTTTCAAACTACTGTCTTCACTACACGAGCTCTATCTAGTATTATCATCATACTTTATTGTGCTTATCCCAGCGCTCAAGTTCGGTCAAAGCCCCGGCTGTGAAAAGATGCCAATGATTCCCATTACGCTCCACGTAGTCCAGCACTTGGCGCAGCAACTTGAGCTCATTGACAACTTGGGACGTATCTTTTGTTACAGACTCTCTTAAGCGTTCTGTTAACATGTTGATCGCCTTGGCAATTGGCCAAGCTATGAATGTCGCTTGAAGGGTGAAAATGTTCCACTGGAAGTCCCGTTGATCAGCCATATAGCTCTTTTTCCTTTTCAATTCCCTCAATGCTTACCTCTGATGTCTGAGCCATCCATACAGCGTGGACAGTATCTATGATATTTCGTGTTGCTGCCCTACGGCAGTGTTCAATCTCCGTGTACATCGATTATGAGACACCTTGATTCCGTGCCTTCTTAACAGCTTCTTCGTAGAGATGTACCTCAACGGCACGAAAATTAAGCTGTGTTGTCAAAGAAATGGGATCTCGATAAGCAGCTTCTTGAGTTAAGTGACTTTGCATCCTAGTAGAGTTGTCTTGTATCAATTTGATGAGGGCGAATCCAGAATCCTTGGACTTGAGATTCAATGCCTCGATCTTCCGCATGCTCATAGCACTTGATTGCAAGATCAACCATTATAACACAAGCCGCGTAAGAGGAAAGCTCTCCGTAGGTGATGTTCATGTTTCTGAGAAAGGGCATCTCAATTGCCTCGAACTCAAGAGTCAAAGGTCCAGGAGAAGGCAGGTTCATCTCAAAAGACTGCAACTAGTCAATGCAAGCTCGCATTTAAGTCATCCTTTTTTCACTTACGTAAGATTGACCAAGTTGACAAGGCATTCCGGACCGTGTTCTGACATAGGTTTCCAATATGAAGAGGCACCAAAATGCGCGTCTTCGTTCTTCGAGAACAACGGCATCAGTTGTCGAAGGAAGATTCACATGTAGGCCAGCCACGATTTCCTCGACTGGCATCATGCTGTCCATTTTGTGCAAGTTCAACACACTCGCAAGTCTGATAGCCCGACCTAGTGTCATCCAAGCTCTGGTGATTTTGCTGGCCATAATTTCGTATCGGAGCAAGAGCAGTAATGCCTGGAAAGTATGAAGATTTGCGAACTCGGCCTCATCTTCTTCGATCTCGCACATCTCCAGATACTTGCGGGATTCTTTGTAGTATTTCTGTTGCGTCTGCTCGTGAGACGGAGAAAGGGACGCTCCTAGAGCTCCAACGGCGTACTGAAGTGCGAGCAATGGCCTGGACTGAGGCTTCAAGTTCAACTCGTCAAAGAATCTGCTTTCGTAGAGGATGGGTAGCGACTGATGTATGAAGTCAAAGAAGAAGTGGAGTCTGTATATTCAGTTAGCTATTTATCATTGTTTGTTAGTTTGGTCTTGGTTTACAGTGTCGTCAAGTTCTCATTCAGAAACGTTGTTCTAGCCTCCAAGCTAAACAACTGTGCTTGGCTTTCATTTGAAGAAGTAAGACCGTGTTAGTGCTCTCGACATTCGTCGAATACACATTGGATTCCTTCGGAAATATTTGTTGGCCTAAAGGCATAAGAAATGTATCAGTTGCGTGATACTAACCGCAAGAAGTAGCTGTGGGAACCCTTGACGTACAGCTGCCAATCGAGGAAGGTTTCCACATTAAATTCGGGGATTTGACTAGATCCTGTGGTGGAAAGTCCTGCAAGTGACTCGTAAGGATTGGTAAAGCTAGGCTGACTGTCATCCAACATCTGCTGATACATCAAGTTCATATCGCTGCTATTGTGGTCTGGTAAGGTTTCGAAAGAGAGCGTATCCGTAGGCTATGGCACTAAAGGGGCGAAATTTAAGTTAATGAGCGAGGATTGAGCTGGTCTTGATTCTGTCATGCGTGTAAGAAGTTGACCCCAGACTCATATTCCTGTATCGCACTTACGTAGCCGTGCTTCTAGGTCTTCGATTTGACGAGAGAGGGTGACCCGGGTGCCTAATGTCTCATAGCTGCATGGTTCTTTAAGACGTAAGTAACGGCCACAACTCGGTTGAGCCCTATCACACTTAACCTTTCGGTCTCTGTACACGATGCATGTTTGACGGATACGTCTGGATTGACTGGGCGCCATTTCGGGGATTGGTGAGTCTGACTTGTAGCATTTCGATTTAAGTTCTTTGATTCCAAAGAGTGAGAAATAGGTTCATGCCGCGGTTGCTTTTGGGGTCGAGGGGGATTTGGAAATATGTAAGGTCAAGAGCTCTACGAGAGTGTGATCATTTGGAAGGATCGATGAGTCAGCAGGGCTTCACGTGGTCTCTTGTTTTGTCAGATTAACCGCTGCGACATTTTGCAAAAGATTTGGCGTTATTGCATAAGGCGCTTAGTTATCCAAGTTATATTCCATCTGACATGTTTGTATTCGGAGGTTGAGATTTAGCACTGGGCGCCATTTTTGACCTTCCCTAACAGTGGCCGGGTATTAAAATATTCACGATATTCGTCAGGAAACAAACATGATGAAGCAAATTTTGGCTTGGTTATCGAACAAGACCCGTTAACAAACTGTCCTAATTCATATTGCCGGTGACCTTCCTGTGCTGCTGCTTGGCAATCTAACTCAGAGTAACCGTATTTTAATGATGTGGCGTATAAATATCCTAGTAGTACTAACCGTCGGTCCTCCGCGGCTTGTGAACTCCAAGTCGAACCTTCTATGATTTCCCTTGAATTAGTAATGATGAGGGGAGCCAATTCGGGAGATTGAACTCACGGCAAGCGGTAAAGCGGTTGCAAAGCTTAAGGCTGCGCCTATAAGAAACAGTAACCAGACTTTTTTCATTGCAAGCGTAATCTTAGTGACAACAAGAGTCTTTTCCGCAACTGGAAGGATTTGAAACACCGAGCTGCTTGTTCCGGCGGCCAACTGGGCGATTTCATCGGCAGAGAGATCGGGAAGCGCTTTGCCAACGTTCTTAACCGCATTATTGTGGAACATGGTACCGGAGATGCAGAGAAAGAGGACCATACCAAGATCTTGCGCTGCATCACTTTTCTCAGTAACATACTACAAGCTTGCAACGGTTGGTGAGCCTTACCGATTGTCATGACAGCCACAGCATTCGCAATGTCTTGAGCCGCGACGAGGGATTGAACGATAGTAAACCCGATGACAACATAGCAACCAGTACCAGTCCCAATTAGTATGCTGTATCCATAAATTTTCTCATTTGACGTTGTTTCGTTGACGGTGTCTAAGCATGACTTGGTCAGCAATTCCACCATGTGTGTGCTAATTCATGCACCTGGATGTCTTACACATGAGCGCGCTCCCAACCAAAACCATGATACTGCCTCCAATGTACCAAGGCGAAATGAGAGTGGTTTTTGGTAAAAGAAGCCCACTCAATAGGCATGTTACGACCAATGACACAATCAGTGGGAGAAGTCGAATACCCGCGTCAAGTGGTCCATCTCCCTAAGAAAGAAACATGGTCAACTTCTGCTTTTTCTCCAATTCCGGGTTTTCTTACACGAGTGAACTGAAAGAATAAGGGAATGTAATAGAAAATGGCCTGTGAAAATTTAGTCATCTTCAGTCTAAGTTTGAATGCGTGCGATCTGTCATACCAAGACGATCCCACCGAAGAAGAATACTTGGAGCTGCATGATCATCACTATGGGCATGCGGAGAAAATGGGACGGCCACAGTTGGTTCTCTTTCGAGACACCAGGACAACATCTTAGTAACACAGCAGTAAGCATCAAGAACACCCCGGACAAGACCCACAAGCTGATCTCGGGAGCAGAGTTCCAGCTATAGAGGGTGCCACCAAAGGAGATGGCCATGGTCAGTATTGCGGAGCCTGCCAGAAATACTACCGTCATTGGCCAATCCATACTCTTTACTTTTTGAATAAGAGACAAATCAAGCCGTTGATTGATATCAGGGAAGAGGAACAAGTACGCTGGAGCAAATATAGCCCCAACAACGAGGTTGATGTAGAAGCCCTAACGAATGAGGGCATGCTCCAGCAACATGTCAGACAGGGGTATTGCTTACCCATCTCCAAGTTGCTCTGCTCTCAGCGAAAGCACCTCCAATCTACAGATTGTTAGTATGCGAGTCTTCCAGGAGTAAGTGAATGAGATGGCTCACAACAGGGCCGAGGACGGTTCCTACACCCCACATGGCTGTGGTGCCGGCCATATACGTCGATCTCTCCCTCATCGTCGTGCAGAGCGCAACATATGACAGCGTTCCAGAGTACATGCCCGAGCCACCGATGCCGGCAATGACTCGACCGATGATCATCGCTGTCATGTTCGGTGCCGCGCCACACAAGGCGCATCCGACTTCGAAGAGTAAGATGTTGAAGATGTAGAGTTTCCGAATACTGAATATGCCGTATGCTTTGCTCAAGGGGAGGATGGCCATGGTGCCGAGAGCGAAACCGGTTCCGATCAACGGGAGTAGCTGGATGGCTCCAAGGTCAAGTAGGATAGCGGGTTGTATGTCGGCAACCTAGTTATGTATCCTGTCAGATAGGTCTTCCAAGGTTCGTTGCTTAATGACTTACGATGGTGTTGTCCAGTGCGAACAGAAATGTGGTAGATAGCATGGCAGTGTAGGATAAAACCCACTAATGTCTGGTCAGAAATCACAAAGATGACAATGTCAGTTCAGGCGTCAAACCTTCCAGCCATGAATATCTCTGGGGGGTCCGCTGCTCTGTGAATGACATTGATCCACGCTGTTTGGCGTAGCTTTCTCTTCATCGCCTTCACGGCACAGACTATTGTCATTATTGCCTGGACTAAATTGAGGTGCCATATTTGATGTATGTTGTAGTCAGTCGACTTTTCGAGTGAGTGGGAGTTGATGAGATGGCGCAATTTCAGGTACAAGGATCAAACGGCCTCTAGTATTAAATATTGAGTATTACATAGTTGCTTGACAACTGAAGAGCTGCTTTTCTTTTTATATCAATTCCTCTCTCCTTTGCAAACAGCTCGGCCGATGGCCTTCGCTGATTGGTCCGAAGTACCCACTTCATCGGCCGACGGCAGTCATTGATTGGTTCAATGAGCCCCACATCCGGCCGAGTTGTCTTCGTCGCCGATCTGAGCGGTGATCGGTTTTCCAACTGGTGGGTATTTGATCGAGGCAGAAGCACGTTTTTGACCTGATACTGTGATAGTATTTTATTTTTAGTTTCGTTCTCTCTGGGTCGGATTCTTTTTGTCCGGAGTTATATCCGTCAAAGCCTTTTTCTAGGCAACTAACGTGTATGCATCTAGATGCCTATAATAATAATCTCAGGCGAGCGTGTTTCGTCTGTCGCGTCGTATCGGTTTTAATTGTGCCAATTGAAGTACCTGCCTGGCCACGGCCGAGATGTAGTTTATCGGCGCGATCGGAATCTTGAGGGGGATGGTAGGACCTGAGATGGGAGAGCTTAAATAGACGATACACGGTTGGTCACCAAGGGCACAACCCTTACACAGTCAACCTGTACAAAATGGATCCAGCATTGATTACAATTCATTGAATAAGGTACTTATAGTATTGAGCAGATGAATAGAGGCGGTAGAATCGAACTTCGTGTCTAAGCTAGGAAAGCCCAATCCCAGCACTTGAAGACGTAACCCGATTCATCATGAGCAGCAGCAATACACAGGCACGTACAGATAACGATGTGGTAGGCTGTCCGTCCTTCGGCACTTACGATAAATAGAGGCCCACTGCCTATAACCGAATAGCTCCCTATTGTAATCTGGTCTCCCAATCCACTTTCTGTTGCCATCCGGTCATGCCGGTCAACTCCGGCACAAATGCCGGTCCTCCGTCTCCTAATCCGGCCTATCGTCAGTTCAACAGCCATGTTGACTTTTGCAGTCGCCGATCCAATCTCAGTCTCCGGGTTCACCGGTATTATTCTTACCACTTGGCAGTTCTAATGGCTTCCCTCTCACCTACTTTCACCTTGCCCCCCCCCCCGAGACAGGCGCTGTTCCTCAATCGTCGCATGATGTTGCTCCTTCTCTATCTTCCCCACACCACCTCAATCAGCCAGTGGTTATGTCACAAGCTATCTCTAGTTCTCACGGCTTGCTTGCCCAGGCTGAGAGAATCGCTGCCGAATTCGAGGTCACACCTCAAGATCTTTCCAAGATAGCAAGGCACTTCGTCCAACAGATGAGTACGGATTGTTCATCAATCTTCTTGAGAGGCTCAAAAAGTACTGACCGTGTCATAGAGGATGGCTTGGAACATCATGGTGCAACCCAAATACCGTCCTTTGTTACCTCGATGCCGAGTGGCGCAGAAACTGGCGTCTTCCTGGCTGTTGATTTGGGTGGCACCAATTGCAGGGTTTGCCTTGTCAACTTGCACGGAGACTGTACCTACACAATGGTACAGTCTAAACATTCTATACCGAAAGACCTCATGGTCAATGGTAGTCACAAACCTCTCTTTAGGTTTGTCGCAGACAACATCAGGGATTTTCTTGCTGAAAACGACGTTCATGTCCAGAGAGATGCCAAGACATCGGAGGCTACCATGCAGGTAAAGTGCCTCGAACTCGGGTTTACCTTCAGTTTCACCTACGAGAACGAATCACTCTCCCGAGGAACCATGATACAATGGGACAAGGGATGGGACATTCCCGATGCGCTAGGGAGGGATCCATGCGAGATGTTACAGACCGCTATCGATGATCTGGACCTACCAGTCCATGTCTCAGCTCTCGTCAGCGATAGTGTTGGGACTTTGATGGCAAGGTCGTATACTTCAAAAGGGAAGCCCAACACGTTGATGGGTGCGATTTTCGGAACAGGTACCAACGCAGCCTATGTGGAGCGTCTATCAAACGTGACAAAACTTCAAACTCGACCAGACTTTCTTGATCATCAACCTGAGAGTATCATTATCATCAATACAGAATGGGGTGCATTCGATGAGGACATGACGGTGCTACCAACAACTATTTATGATGACCTCCTTGACAAGGACTCAGCAAATCGGAAGAGTCAAATGTTGGAAAAGAGGATATCGGGCTTGTACCTGGGCGAATTGCTGCGTTTGGTGATGTGCAGTCTGATGGATGCAAAACTATTAGACATGACGGTGGATGCAGATTCCCTTCTGACGAAGCCATATACGATGGACAGTTCGTTCCTCACATCACTTGCACAAGACGAGAGCCGATCTTTGGATGTCTCAATGGGGTTCGTTTCGGACGCTTTGAGAGCACGGAACCTTACGTACAAAGACACTCGAGCAATCCAATCAATTGCAGTAGCCATTGCACGCCGGGCTTCAAGGTTAGCTGGAGCAGCAATTGGAGCAATTATTGTACAATCTGGGAAGCTGCATCCACCGAACATCAGCTCACCATCCACATCCTCCTCCGATGCACCGAAGACCACGGATACGAAGGAGAAAGTCAGCGACCCAGCTCGTCTGAGCGGCTTGTCCAAGGCCTGGTACTTTCTCGACCGCCACTTGTGCCAGCTTTTGAGCCGTCTAGGCCAAAGCCTCAAAACCCACTCAACACCAGTATCAGTACTGGAGCCAGCAATTGGCCACTCAAACTCAGACGAGGTTACCGTTGATATCGGCGTTGACGGCTCGCTGTTTGAGTTTTATCCAACGTTTGAGGAGGGAATTCGGGGAGCACTGCGAGATATACCGGAAATTGGTCCTGGAGGGGAGAGAAGAATTACCATGGGGCTTGCGAGAGATGGATCTGGCGTTGGGGCTGCATTGGTAGCACAGTCGATATCGTAGATGCATTGTTTGTGAACATGAAGTCTTGTCAACTATAAGAATTTTTTCGCGATTCTAAATGGTAAGGGTGGGCATAGAAAAATTTAGCGAATAGATGCCAGATTCATTGCAGGTGCCATACATTGAGGACACTTCAATCGGGAAGCTAAGTTCTCCCTACATCTGGTGAATGTTGCTATCCTTAGTCCATCTCCTAAAGGTCTTCCCATAGTAATAGAAGATAATCCCGAAGAGGCACCACAGGATCGTGAGTGCCATATTGGTCATGAAAGCCGGCAAGAAGCTAAAAGGTCAGCGGGTTGTGTCAGGAGACGTATTAGGAGTGCTCTTACCCTGCTTCCATTGTCCATGGAATAATGAACTTTCCCATTCCGTAACCCCACAGGTTCTTATTAACAGTAATGGCCACGAAGAGTGAGCTTGCGACTGGCTTGTAGCTATCAACTGCATATGTGCTGGCAATACTTGGTAGAGCAGCCACCTGGATGCCGGCACATGAGTAGCCAATAACCACGATAACGGGCCATGGCCACTGCTTCTCGTATCCCAAAGCAGTGATGACGTTTCCAAGTATCATGATAAGAATGTAGGGGATCATGGCTGGCAGGCGCATTTCTGGCTCTCGAATGCCGCCGTTCCGAGTTGTTGCTCGCTTGGATATCCAGTCGCTAAAAGGGCCGGCAGTGACGAGGCCGATCAGCGCACCAACGAGAATAGCAAAGTTTAGAAAGCCTTTGAACAGCAGCGTTAGATGAAAGCCGAAGATTAGGGATGAAGGGCTCGGACAAACTAACCAATGGACTGAGAACTCATATTATACGGGGGTGCCGCAAAAACTTGCGACTGTGTAAGATTTAAGATCAAAAAGTTGCTGCAACTCCAGCTGGCAACGAAAGAGGCAAAGAGGACGATCGGAAACGCGAACAACCTCCAAGGAGTCCAAAGATCAAACCAGATGGTCTTAAACGGAGACGAGTTACGCTGAAACAGCCCCCATTGCTGCTTGGAAGGCGTTCCTCTACCCAGGTATGGATCCTCTTCCGGCGTATTCCGAGTTGTAGGTTGGCTTTCCGTATTGGAGAGCTTCTCCGTGTTATCGTGTGTAGTGGAATGTTCATTTTGCTGATCGGTGCCTTTAACAGATGCGTCGCTCGCGACAGCTTCAGCTTGGACTTCTTCGACTCGGCTCCATTTCGTTTCAGGAAAGCAAAAGATGCCCAAGATAATAGAAACCGAGGTCATGGCTACGTTGAGCCACCAGAAGTTCTGCCAGCCGACGTGATCGGCCATGGGTCCGGCAATGATCGGGGCGATCTTGATAGTGTTAGCCCAGTTTTGAATATTCGGGAATATTAACTGTTACCATCAAGGAGCCCATGTAGACAACCCAGTATAGCGTGTTCCAGGAGCCACGATCATGGAGGAAGTATATGTCCGATATGACTGCAGGTTGCAGGATCTCGCTAGGTCCAGCGCCAATGCCATTGATGCTGTCAAAAGTAAATAAGATGACTGATATGGAGATGACTATTTCTCAAAACCACTTACACACAAGCACCCATAAAGGCGCCGTAAGACGTAGCTCTCGCCCGGAGGATATGGGATGCCAGGCATGTCAACTGAGACGCAATGTAGACTGGGCGTCGGCCGAACGAGGTAGATATCGGAGCCCTGTAGCACATGAGTATGTGTAGAACTGAGGGGAAGAATAACTAGGACTACGAACCAAATAAAGTTACTGAATCCTAGGATTAAGATGGTGATGCCGGTGAACTGGATGACATCATCCAGGGTGCTTTGGTAGTCGGCAATGAGATAGGGAAACATGGATGCGAGAGACAGAGGGGCAAATCCTTGGGTGAACGTCATTGTTGAAACCGAGAGAATGGTAGAAAGCTTCCATAGCGGCGTCCAGTTGAGTGGATCATCAGGATGTTGGGAGGGCTGCGGAACAAGCACACGATGGGAATGTTCGCTCTTGATGAAGTGGTGTTTACCAACATCCGTCATGATCTCAGTGCCGGGGATCACCTCGATGTGGAGCTCATCATGGATTTGATCCCGTTCCTACAAATTGATGCTAGTTAGTGTCACATGCTGGACATAAAGGGGCATTCGATGGGGAGACTCACCACTTGACCATGCGACATGGTCATTTTCGATAGCCAAAGAGTTGCGCGGCGGTTTGCAGTCTACTCCAATGTGGATTTTCTGGTAGAGGTATCGAATAACCCATTGTGGCAAGGAAGAACGAATGTTAAATAGTTCCGGGCTGCGTCCAAGTCAATTACACCAACGCCGACACACCAGATGAAGATTGCTTCAAGAACCGTTCTAGACCAAGTAAAACGAGGCCTAGGAAGAGCCCGAAGCAACCCACTGCAGGGGTATTACGCCTCGGCTCTTTGGACATTATCATTGAAGCTGAACTCACTTTGCACGGCAAGCGTGTATCGACTTCGTTTTGCGGGGTAGGCGTGGTGAGCGGGCGTATAGCCATATTGGGATGCTGAACCCCATGGGGAAGCTCGGGGATTGATTCGTATCTCGCCAAGCTGATTCGTCAAGAGAATGAGGACGTCAGCTAGTTCTCACCCCTGAGCTTCACCATCTTAGTCGCTCTGGGTAGCTCAGTCTAGCGTGAAGCATCTACCGTCACCAGGCCCTCGCTTTTCTCAAGCCGCGGCTTGATCAGGCTTTAGAGTTCACGCCACGCGGCAGTCGTATCGGCATCGCATTTATTTGGAGTCGAGACCGTTCTTTGTCATTACTTACCAAGCTGATGATACGGATGCCATGGAAGCTGGAGCGTAAATAGTATTAGGTGCCCCTATAATATGTTTTACAGGTAGCCTCTTCTAGAAAAGACAAGCTCATCGTTCTGCCTAGCAAGTGTAACTGAACTTGAACTCCATCTTCGGTGTGCCCTCGAAACCTGCAGGAACAACATACGAAATGTTATAGTACAGGTGGTCTCTCAGCTGCTGGCCATACGTGACGGGCTGCTTCTCCAAGCCTGGTGCATCCACCGTCACCTTGAGGCACGGCAGGCTCTCGAATCCGTCAATGACATACTTTCCCCTGAGAGTCCAGCTTGGCGGTACGTTGGATAGCGCGTAGGTAAAGATGTCAGAGCCTTCCTGGGTGCTGTTGGGATATGATACGGTAAGACTGTTCTTTCCGGCGACTGCATCGACGGTCGACGCGGACGGATACAGCGAGAAGAAGGTGTTGTACGGGAACGGCTTATGAGACTTGTCACCGGCCCAGTGCACGATGGCAGGGACGAACTGGTTTCCCCGATTGACATCCTCGGCAACCTGCTCGGCGCCGATCATGAGCGGCGAGGAGACCCATGACGTGGCGATTCGCTTATCGGCATCGGCTCCAAGAGCGTCAGGGATGGTCTTGGTAATGAGACGCGAGCCCTTCCACGAACCCTTGGCCTTGAGAGCCTTGGCGACGTCTTTGGAGATGAATTCGGCAGTCGTGTCCATTATAAGAGCAAGAGCGGCACCCTGGGCAATGTCGTAGAGGAGATCGAGCTCACCCTTGTAAAGATGGGGGCCATACTCGTAGCCGTACAGCCCCCACCAGAACATGGAGATGACGGCAGAGTGCGTGGTCAAGTCTCTGGTGTAGGCACGATCATAGGGGCCGACCATGTTCCCAAGATACGGGTTCCAATGCGCAGCGACGTCTTTCCACATCTCCGTCATCATAAACTCGGCGTTCTTCGTCATAGTGGCCTTCTTCGGGCCGTACTTGATGTTGCCGGCGAGAGCCCAAGCATCCATGCCGTAGTAGGTCGGGGCATTGTACTCCGAGAACACATCGTCACCAGTGGACTTGAACAGCTTCAGGATGAGATCGCCTTGCTCGTTGGCAAAGTCGATGAATTTCTTGTTGTTGCGCCGGTATCCAATCCACCCGACGAACCAGGCGCGCATGAGGGCTGGGTTGGCGTAGGCGATGGTCAAGTTGTCGTCCAAGGGGAAAGTCCCATTCCTTCGCATGGCGCCGATGGCGGCGGCCTCGAGGGCGTCCTCGATGCGAGAGATGAGCTTGTTACCGAGCAGATCGGGAAATTCTTCGACGACTTGGACGAGTTGAGTGCTGGGGTGCGTTAATGCCCGTAGCCGGTCTTTGCGGAAGGCGACTTACCCGACAAACTCTCTCCAGTTTGGGTCATAGGATCCCTTTAAGCAGTAAACATTTAGCCTCAATTAGGTGCACGGAAAGGGATAAACGATAGGGAGTCTAGAAAGATTCTTTAGTTCTGACATTAACTTACATAAATATCAGGAGGATAGAGAGGCGAGTCTCGTGTAGGATAAGGCTCATCGGGCGACAGCTTAAATGTGCCATACCACGCCGAGTCGTAATCCTCGTTCATTTGGCATTGCAAGCTGAAGCATATTAACAAGACAATATCCCAGTGGTTTATGTTCCTGGTAAGCTCACATCATGTCAATGGCGGCCTTGGCGTTGGCTACATCACTGCCCTTGTTCCGATGGAGCAGACCAGCCGTGTACCACGCAGCGAATCGCACTGACCACGGGCCGTTATCGGGGTAATTGATCAGCTTATACGAATCATCCCAGCGTAGATCCTGCACTTCCATAGAGTAATCGAACAGACTCTGGGCAGCTAATACGACGAAACATGATCAGTAGATTTCATAGGAGAGGAATTATGAAGATGAAAGTTAAGAGGCAATTGGGGTAAAATGCAACCAAGTTGGACTCACGCTGGGTCAATTTTGCCTTTGTGGCAGGGACAAATGCCAAAGCGGCCAGGACGACGTCCAAGAAATGCATTTTGCTTCTCTTTTTCTCTTCAATTACTTTGAGCACTGTCTTCAAGCAAAGACGATCTTAGAACTTGGAAAAGGCAGCAACCAAGTCACACCGGACAAGGCTGAATTATAGACAAGGTCGCTTCCCCTCAATCGCTTAAACCACCCCCGTTCTCAATCCATTACCAACTATCGCTTCTGATAGGTGGACAAGTCGGCCGCCGTCCTCGCTATCCAAATCGGCAATCTGCAGCTACTTTAGGATCCGGACGTTTTGCCGGTTCCATGACTGAAGCCAACCTCCGGTGACATCGCCGATGTTTACCGGCCCCTCTTGTTCGATAACGGCGCACATAACGGCCCACGCGTTGCCCCGCATCGTGGTGAGGACATGAAAAGACCCGGCCGCACGGTCTAGACCATGTTACGGTTGTTCTGCTATCATTCCGTTTTTACCGTAATCGTCCTATTGCCGTAGCGCTTTCAGCCATCGCCGATAGCATTGCAGCCCTTGATCGGACGGATAATAATACCCTATCGCCTGCTCGATCAGTCTAACGCCGAGACGCCCAGTTCCCAGGTGCAACATCAGCCCACCCATCACAACTATGGCTACCGAGGCTCACGTCTATCCGCCCACGGTCCCAGACTGGCAAAACCTCGACGTCATCCATCGCAAAACCCTGACTCCTCGTCCCCACTTCTTCATCTTCGACACCGCGTCCTCCGCCCTCACTCACGACTCCAGCCTTGCTCGGGTCCAATGCCTGTCTGGCACATGGAAGTTTCACTTCTCCAAGACCCCGCTGGAAGGGCCTGACGACTTTTATCGCCCAGGCTACGATACTTCAGCATTCGAGAATGTCTCCGTCCCAGGCATGTGGCAGCTCCAGGGCTACGGCAAGGGACCTCACTACTCCAATGTCGAGTATCCCTGGGCCGTGGACCCGCCCTATGTGTCCCAGCAGGATAACGAATGTGGCAGATACATCACCAAGTTCCGCGTCAGCAAAGCCTTTGCCGAGGATTCTCAGTTGAGGCTTCGCTTCGAAGGCGTCGACTCTGCTTCTACCCTTTGGGTGAACGGCAAAGAAGTCGGCTATTCACAGGGCTCGAGGAACCCCAGCGAATGGGACATCACAGAGCTGGTTGAGGTAGACACAGACAACACTCTAGCCGTGGAGGTGTATCAATGGTGCAATGGAAGCTACATCGAGGACCAAGATCAGTGGTGGATGTCTGGCATCTTCCGCGACGTCTACCTGCATTCCTTCCCCAAGGTGCACCCGGTAGACTTCCAGGTCGAGACCGACCTCGACAAGGACTATCGAGATGCCACCTTGAAGATCAAAGTCAAGATGAGTGCAGACTCCCCAGTCGAGATTAAGCTGCTCGACAACGGAAAAGAGATTTCCAAAGTCTCCAAGGACTTCAAGGCCAACAAGACCGACGTTGTTGAGATACCGGTTAAAAGCCCTAGCAAGTGGACGGCTGAAACGCCTTGCCTGTACGAACTCATTCTCGATTTCGGTAGCGTCATCGCTCAACGCATCGGATTCAAGAAAACGGAACTCATCGACGGGGTCTTTACCGTCAACGGCAACCCAATCAAGCTGCGCGGTGCCAACCGCCACGAGCATCATCCCGACTCTGGACGCACCGTCCCGCTCGAGTTCCTTAAGCACGATCTCCTTCTCATGAAGAGCCACAATCTCAACGCCATCCGCATGAGCCATCAGATCAACGACTTCCGACTCTACAACTCTGCCGACGAGCTGGGTCTCTGGATCCTCGACGAGGCGGATCTTGAATGTCACGGCTTTGAACTCGCCAACGGAAGCAAAGATTACGCGAGCTACATCTCCGATAATCCGGACTGGGAAGCGTCATATGTCGACCGTGCTGTGCAGATGGTCCAGCGCGACAAGAACCATGCGTCTGTATTCATGTGGTCTCTTGGAAACGAGGCCTTCTATGGACGAAACCATCAGGCCATGTACGACGCCATTCGAAAGATTGATGCGACACGACTGATTCACTACGAAGGAGATCAAGAAGCGAAGACGTCCGACGTGTATAGTCGCATGTATCCCGAAGTCAGCACCGTCGTTGACATGGCACTGAGTGTCTGCGAAGAGAGGAAGAAGCCCTTGGTTCTGTGCGAGTTTATCCACGCGATGGGGAACGGGCCTGGCGCCATCAAGGAGTATGTCGATGTCTTTTACAAGTATCCTCGTCTCATGGGCGGCTTTATCTGGGAGTGGTGCAACCACGTGAGTACCATCGTCGTTGAAGAATGGTCAATACAGCTACTGACTCTATTTTAGGGCCTGAGGACAAAGACCAAGGACGGGGAGGAGTTCATGGCGTACGGCGGAGACTTTGGGGATGTTCCCAACGACTACAACTTTATCATGGACGGCTGCGTGTTTTCCGATCACTCTCCTACGCCCGGCTTGATTGAGTATGCGAAAGCCATCGAGCCCGTCCAGAGCGTGGCTCTTGATGGTAACAAGGTCACCATTATCAACCGCTATGACTTCATCTCACTCGAACACCTCGTCTGTTCCTGGGAGATTGTTGGCGACGGCGTCAAGACCCCAGGTGGTGAAGTTCCCATCCCTGCGGGAATCAAGCCTCATAGCGAAGCCACACTCAGTATCGACAGCTTTGACACGGCGATCCTGAAGGACCTCAAAACCGAAGCTTACCTGAAGCTCAGCTTCCGACTCAAGGAGGCCACCGCTTGGGCCCCGGCAAACCATCAAGTCGCCTTTGGCGAGTTCCAACTGACCAAGCCCGCCTCCCTAAGCACATTCCTCTCCAGCGAGAAATCCGCCTCGAGTCTCAAAGTCGAGCAGCCGTCACGATCCACTCTCTCTATCACATCTGAGTCCGGTTCTTCGGTATGGGGTTTTGACCTTGCACGCGGTGAGCTGTACAGCTGGAAGCGTGCCGACAAGGAGCAAATGAGCCAACCGTTGACCATTGACTTCTATCGTGCCCTGACTGATAACGACCGTCACATCCACGCGAAGGACTGGATCGCTAAGCGGATCCATCAGATGAAGAACTATGTCCGACAGGTGAAGTGGCAAACAACTGACAGCGGTGTACAAGTCGAAGTCAAGGGTCGGGTTGCTCCTCCCGTGCTTCTCTGGGGCGTTGATGTCACCTGGATCTTCACCATCTCCGGCGACACCATGTCAGTCAAGATAAAAGGCACGCCTTACGGGCCCAACCGACCAGAGTACTTCCCGCGTGTAGGCCTCACGCTGGGTCTCACGGATGTGGCGAAAGTGTCTTGGTTTGGCCGCGGCCCTGGTGAGAGCTACAGCGACAAAAAGCTCAGCCAAACCTTTGGCAACTGGAGTTCTACAGTCGATGACCTTTTTCTTGACTACGAGTTCCCACAGGAAGGGGGAAATCGCACCGACACCAGATGGGTACAGTTTGACGGCCCTAAGGATTCGCAGCGTGTTCTCCGGGCGCGCTTCGGCGACTTGGAGGGCGCTTCTTTCACGGCTATGCATTACTCGACGAATGATCTTGATGAGTGCACACATCCGTATGAGCTACATAAGCGGAAGCGGAAGGATACGGTTGTTCGGTTGGATTGGATGCATCACGGTCTTGGTACGGGGTCTTGCGGGCCGCCAACAATGCCAAAGTATGCGTTGAAGGCAGAGGAGTTTGAAGTAGAGGTCCTGCTGGATTAAGGGAATCAGCAACTTAAAACTATCACGATGGTACCAGAAGGAGCATACCATAGGGTAGAATTCAATTTCGCGTCACTTGCAATGGCTTTAGATCTACGTTTCTCTTAGTCTGTTTCGCTGGCAATCAGATCGGGATGAGGTCTTACCATGCTATCAAAAACAAAGAAATGGTGTGTCCTAATTCACAGTAGAGATATCAAATTCCTCGACGACTTTCAATTAGCTTACATCGAGCGTCGCGAAAGCGGTCTCCTCCACAGTCCGTATCTCCGTATCTTCAGCTACCACAACCACCAGACACGGATCCATTAGCGCCGGGTATTTATCCTCCCCTGGATCAATAGCTTCCCACTTTTCCGTAAACGAGATCCGGCCCTTTTGCCGGTAGGATGGTCTGATAAAGCGCCGTCCCCGCCGAGGATGGCCGGATGTTGGCACGCGACATCGGAACGTCTTATCCATGAAGCGATAATCCCGCTTCCCAGGTTGCAATGCAGGCATTGTGTTGAATGATGGGGGGCATCAGTAGATGATATGACCCAGTTGATACTAACTTCACCCGGTGCTCTTCAACGATCTCACTCTGTCCTCATCCTCCAAGCTTATGTTTGCACATACAACCGCAATGGCCTCTTCGTCTCCTCCCGCTGAACGACCCGTGACGGTTGGAGCAGCCGTCGGCTCCAACGCCGGTGCCTTCTCGTGGCTCTCTAATGCGGGTATCGTCAAATTGAACCTCATCTTGATCCTGCCCCTCATCTCTAGTTATGCTACGGGCTTCGATGGCTCTATGATGAACGGGCTGCAGTCGCTCGACACATGGCAAGGCTTTTTCAATCATCCCAGTGCCTCTGAGCTCGGACTGTGAGTATCTGATGCTTTTCGTGACTACAGACTTCCTGACGTACTCGCCGCAGTCTCAATGCCATCCAAAATGTCGGCCAGCTCGTCGCCTTACCCTTCTGCGCCATTGCCTGCGACAGATTCGGCCGTCGACCCGCCCTCGTCGTCGGCGCTTTCATTCTTCTCATCGGCGTTGCCCTGCAAGGCGCTGCTCAGAATACAGGGATGTTCATCGCCGCCCGTGGAATCCTGGGTCTCGGCCTTGCACTTAACATCACTGCTGCGCCTTTGCTGCTGCTTGAGCTGGCCTACCCTCGCCAACAAGGACCCATGGTTGGCTTGTACAACAGTCTCTGGAGCCTCGGCGCCCTCAGTGCGGCCTGGATTACTTTTGGAACGTTTAGAATCGGCTCCGAGTGGTCATGGAGAATCCCGTCGCTCCTCCAGGGTCTCTCCAGCGTCGTCCAGATCCTCTTGTGTTGGCTCATCGATGAATCACCGCGATGGCTGTTATCCAAGGGCCGTGACGAGGAAGCCCGCAGGCTTATTACTAAGTACCATGCCAATGGCGACAGCGCTGACCCTCTGGTTACTATCGAGATGGAGGAGATACGCACGGCCTTGTACCTCGAGGAACAGTTCAACGCCACCACCTCCTACATGTCCTTCTTCGAGACAAAGGGAAATCGCCGACGGTTCTTTATCATCCTAGCCATTGGATTCTTCTCACAGTGGAGCGGCAATGGGCTGATTTCATACTACCTAACTTTGATCCTCAACTCGATCGGCTACAAGGCAGAAAGCACCCAGACACTGATCAACGCGCTCATGACACTTTGGAGCATGATCTGGAGCGTCTTTTTCTCCACCATCGTCAACCGCTTTGGTCGTCGCACGCTCTTTTTAACCTCCACAATCGGTTGCCTTGCCATCTACATTGTCTGGACAGCTCTGGAAGCCACGTACGAGAAGAAGATGGCACTTGACGGGACAGGCGATGACGGAATCGCCAAGGGTGTCCTAGCCATGATCTTCCTGTACAACTTCTTCTTCAGCATTGGATGGACGCCTCTTCAAGTCACCTACGTCATCGAGATTCTGCCGTTCAACCTGCGCGCTCGCGGTCTCGTTCTGTACAACTTGTTCGTCGCACTGGCACTCATTTTCAACCAGTACGTAAACCCGATTGGCGTCACCAACAGTGGATGGAAGTACTACATCATGTACGACGTGTGGCTGGCCTTCGAAGTTGTCGTGGTGTATTTCCTGTTTGTTGAGACGGGCAACCTGAGCTTGGAGGAGACGGCTGCTGTCTTGGATGGCGAGGAGTACAAGGACAAGCTAGTGGAGGGAACGGCAGCGAATGCTGAGAAGCAGATGAAGAACCAAGACGACATAACCGTTCAACAGACTATCTCAAGTATTTAAATCGTGTTTCGAGGACAGTATGTCTTAATGGAAATGGAGTCGCTGGCCGGTATTTTATTCGTGATTAATGAGATGCATCGTTGTTACTCGCACTCCCTAAGTGGCCCAGGGTACTCAACCCAAATGGAGTTACACAGCAGATAGCTACGGGCTTGTTGGGGCGATACTCACAGAAGATAATTTAGGTTCCGTTTAACATGGGTCCAAAGGGCCCTTCGTCGTCCATTTTAAAGCCGAGAGAGATATTAAAGGCAGACTTTAGGCTGTCCGTTGAGTAGTTCGCGCGTACTCCGTATTCATTATACCCATTTCTCGTTTCCCGTATCAAAAGCGGGAATCACTCATGTTGATCGTCAAAGCGTCGGGCCAGCGTCCTCCCGAGTACATGACGGAACCTGTTTTACTGTAAGCGCTCCTCGCAGACTGTAGTCGTCGACGTCATAGCTTTCAGGGTACTGATCCTTCGAGTAAGCGAGAAAGAAACCCCGCCGTCGTCAGCAAGAAGTTCACGCTCTTGTCTCACCAGCCGTAAACAGGGCGGCCTCTTCCTCACCTCCCAAGCTCAATCCTCATCCGCATCTCCTACTAGTAGTCATGGCCTCTTTCAAGAAATTTGACGCCGACGCCATCTTGACAGACCCCGATCTGGCATCTATATATCGCTCAATGCGAGAACTAGCCAAAGAGTTCGCTGTCCTTGGCCAGATCGAAACCGCCAAAACATTGATGTCACTCCTCCTCTCTGAATATTCCTCTGAGTGGCAGCTCCATCAAATCCGCGCTTTCAAGTTTGCTTTCGCGGCAGCGGATCAATGGCCAGAGGAGATCCCTTCAGAGGAGAGGACAGAAAAAGAACTGGCCAAGGTGGCCGAACAGATCACTCCAGAGCTCGGAAACGACATTGACGCCGTAGAGGACGATCCGTCTGAGCTGGGAGTCCTGTTGATGACTGCTACGGACTGCGATGCCAGCACAGGAGGCGAAGCTATGAGGCGGAGCGACGCCCTTGCTAAAGCGTTGGCGGTCGCCATTCGACTGGCATCAAAGCATACGTCTTCGATCGACGAAATTGAGGCAGACGCAAACGTCCAAAAAGCCCTCGGCCTCATCTCCACGAGAATGCACGCGAACCATGCCATTGAGGATCTCACTCACCATCGGGATAATTGGCGCCTTCTCGCTACAGGTGCCTTGGCTCGCAAGATTCCTGTTGACATGGAAAAGCTCAAAGCTCTTGGTAAAGAAGCTGTTGAGTTGTTTACCGAACGGGTAAAGGATGGCCGCAAGACGCACATTACTGAAAAGAAATCGATTAGGGAGCTTCTCGAATCCTTAGACCGCAACACAAGAAAGAATAGTAGGGGTCATTTTGAGGAGATGGAGCAGAAAGTTCCCGAATCATTGTTTGTTTTGCCACCCGCGACAGACGAGCAGATAGAAGCCCTTGAGCGCAAGCTTGATGTTACGCTGCCAGATGACTACAAGGAGTTTTTAAAGATCAGTAATGGATTTGGCGGCACGTGGAACGGCTACCACCTGGATAACCCCATATTTGGAGTTGAAGAGCTTAACTGGGAAGAGGTATACGTGGAAGGTCTCCCCGTTGAGCTGCACCAGCTCCTATCTGGCGTCATGGATCTGGAACTCCCAGGGGGGCGTGAATGGCCCAGCCATAGAAAGCCGATTAAGCTTGGATCCAACGATATCCTCCAGACTTGGTTCATCACTCCATCCAACACGAAGGAGGCTCTCGAGGCGTATAACGAGTTCATGGAGAGCTCGGAGACGCCGGATGATGTGAAGCAATACACTCGTAAACTCATAGTCTCGAGATACGGCAGCTGGGAGGCATTTGACAAGCTGGAATGGGTTGCGATGGAGATCGACGAAGCACAGCACGAAGCTTGTGGTAGCTTTACGCAGTTTCTACAATTTCGGGCTCGCAAAGCGGCGATAGGCGTTTGGGAAGGCGAAGAGGAGAGGGAAGCGAGGAGTATCGCTTATAGCTGTATAGCTGATAAGACTGGGCCTAATGAGAGCAAAAGGCAAAGGATTGAGTAATAACAAAGCTCTTTACCCATCTAGTTTGTAAGAAGAGCTTCTCAAGGTTAAGTAGAATTAGAAAAAACTCATATTGACTAAAACTATTATTGCTTTGTTATGGAAATATTCCAC
The DNA here is from genome assembly GCA_037954305.1 of Neonectria magnoliae. Lineage (NCBI taxonomy): Eukaryota > Fungi > Ascomycota > Sordariomycetes > Hypocreales > Nectriaceae > Neonectria > Neonectria magnoliae. The sequence continues at coordinate 31,668 of JAZAVK010000054.1, read as the reverse complement.
CACTGCATTTAGACTCAACAGCAAAAAGGTTGTGCTCCTCGGGAAGCTTAGCAGAGATTCTGAGCATGTCGGTCTAAAACTCCGTGCGCCTCTGGTGAATTGAGCGACAACCTTCTCAACGCCCTGGTGAAGAACACGACATACGACAAGCTGAATGCGCTGCGTCAGCTCAACAGCAGCTCCGGGGCATACATCAACGAGGCATGGGGCATCTTGATACCGTTGATGATGCGTAACTGTGCTGACTGCTACTTTCACAGGCCAACCAATTTGAGCCTGGCTGGCCATGGTCTCTCTGAGGCCTAGACTACGTGCGTCCACACTCAATCAAGGACAAGTGCGACCCCAAGGGGGTTCTCTGGTGCCGTCAATGCGTGGGAAGCGAGGACTGGGTAACGCAGCGCGATGGCATCTTGTGCAAGTCCTTCCGACAGGAAGTCTGATTAACTCCGCCGGGGAGAAGTGAGCTTTGACTTGGGATACTTTGAAGTCTACACCGCTTCTTTCCCAAAGCGCCAGTAGAGAGATAGTCGGGGGATGATGTCTGTATCGAAAACATGTGAGATTATATGTATCTTAGCCTATCAAATTCTTGTCCTCCACCCAGTGATTCAACTTTTGAGTCTATCTTATGTTCTTTCAGTAAACGCCCTGCTCAATGTGCCAGTCCCTTCGTTTCTAACTGGAAGGTTCAACGATGCCCATACACAGAGCCAGCCCGATAAAATTATCTTGATGCCGCGCTTTCTGCCTTCAAGCGCAACACCTCAAGGTACCCGGAAGCGTGATCGCTAGTTATAAGAGCATATGGACTAGATTAACCCAAACAGCAGATCTCATTCTGCCTCGTGACGGTACGAAGCTTACACTCTTCAATGGCTTTTCTGTACCTAGGTACGTCGAGGCGAAGACGCCGAATTGGGCCATTCACAGGATGAAGAGCACGCCATTCTGTACGGTCCAGTGGCCCTGCAGCGTCATGAGAAAGAGGTGAAGGATACAAACGACAATGGACACTCCGGGCACAAACTCGGAGTAGATCCATGCTGAGTATGGCTTCACACTATTCCGAGTGGCTTGTTGTAGATCAAGCCCGTTCAAGACTGCCATAACCACTGTTAATTCTCTTCCGAGAGAGACCGAAAAGCCTGGGTAGAGTCGTGTAAAGGCACTCTCTAGCAAACGCAGGTGTTTCTGCGTATGCTAGCTTGGCAAATCCGTTGACTTCGTTTTCTCGGTCGAGTATTTGCTTAGTTGGCTCTTCATTGACCATCCGGAAGGGACTCTTCAGCAATTGTACTACCAGATAGTAGTTTCTCTAAGAAGGGAAATTGAATGGCACAAGCAAAGACGGGCTCTCCGTTTTCTCGCCGAAGAATTTGACAGCATAGCTGAAATGGGTGAGAATCTCAGAATAGAGGCAAGTCAAAGCAGCCTCTAGTTGAAGCTCGATCTCAGACTGGGTTCCTCGGAGGTAGATCCAGCCCACACAATCTTCTCCAACACGTCCCGCACAATGACGACGTCGCCATTAGACTTTGTCCATTTCCATCTCTTACGTAGGGACAAGTCTCGTTTCGCTTCAACCTCTGCCAGAACAGCCGCCTGTTCCGGTGCCCACAGATCAGTTCCTTGGTTACACAGCTTGCTTCGGAAAGTGAATTCTCACCAGAACGTCATGCTTGCTGGTCCGCGTTGGATCCAGTCCTTTTTGGAGATCAGGATTCAACAAGTGGAAAGCCTTATCCCACAGCCTGACAGTGAAGACAGGGAGGGTCACCGCAGGTGCCATGTTATCGGTCTTAAGTAAGGTTAACCAGCTATCAAGGCCAGCTGGTCGGGCCCCAGATTCGGGTGGTGATACCAATCTGGCCGTCCTAACGGCGATGTGGTAAAAAGGAAAACCGCTCGCAATGTAAGGCAGAACGTGCTGACGTTAAAACTGCCCCGCTCCGATTCTGCCTGAATGCCGTACAACGTATCATAAGACTTGGTTTGTAGCAAGGCTGAGTGAGTGTTGGACGGCCCTTTTCAGGAGCAGGCGAGTTAATCGGAAATGTCGAAGCACAAGGCTCGCCTCACAGACTCTTGTGTTCATTTCTTCTCTTCTTTTATCATTGCAATCTATCTTTGACGACCATCTTGCATTGAGAAATTCCATCAATCTCTCTCCGTTTGCCTGCAAGCTCTTTTCCTACACCTATTCATCTCTGAACATCAGAGCTTATCATTCATCGCAATCGCCCTCACCATCAGCTTTCCGCCTTGAGAGTCGCATTTCTGGATCCAAAAAATATCATCTATTGTCTTCCACCATCACCTTTCATCTCTCTCGCATTTTTTCTTTCATTCCGCGCGTTGGTATTGAGCGAGCGACTCTAATTTCCAGTGTCTCCCCAAACCCGAACTCCAGTAAGCCGTGAACCTAACCCTAAATTATAAGTTATCTAACGTATTACTAGATGGCAGCTAAGACCAGCCAGAATCCTCACGGATCTAGCTACAATTACTTCTCTCGAGCCCTCAACCGCGCTTGTCGCGCCGAAGACTTCGTCAATGAGGGCCCAAACTCCTGGTTGCTCGCTGGCGCTCTCATGAGCTGCGATGAATACAAAGAAGATGGGCTCTCGAAGATCTGGAAGGATTGGGCGAAGAAACATCCCGACGAAGCGACCATCATTCGGCGTGGAGTTGCCCATTTCTGTCTTGAAGATGGAGCCACTCTAAAACCTGATCTCCCGCCAAACACAAAGACAGCGACAAAGAAGCTTGTGATTTCCAAGCCACAGTCCAAAAATGAAGCAAAGGGCAGATCTGTCGAGAGACAGCCTGAAGTTACCAAGGAAACTTTTACAAGGAAGCGACAGGCTTCTGAACGTGAGCTGCTGAACCCACCCTTCCCCATCATGAGCTAATTTGTCCCTGGAGCTGAGCCAACTCCACCAACAAAGCGCCAAAAATGCGACTCAAAGCAAGTGTCTATGGACACTAATATTCCCGATACGTTGGAAACTCAGGTAGACGAAGTAGAGGAAACTGGAGGGCTGGAAGTTGTGCCTGAGCCAACTGAGTCAGAGAAGGATGACGAGAAGTGTTACCCCGAACCTATGCAGGAATCAATGGAGGACTCTAGCATTCAAGCTACCACAAATGAGGATGAACCCAGACAGGGGTTCTGGGGAAACGTGTCTTCATTCTGGGGTGCGGTGACGGGCTCTTAAAGCGGCCGCGGCAGGGGAGTTGAATTTGAAAGACACGGGGATCAGAGCGAATGCCCATGGAGCCAATATGGGCCCATAAAAAGGATACTTGATTTCTGGCCAATTTCGCCCTCTTGATATGTTGAAATCAAGTTTCAATTCTATCTCATGATTGCCCCTCTACGTGTCAGCGAATCGTAAGGTGTGTTTGCTATGACCTTTGCTATCAGAATTTTGCAAATCAGATTATGACCTAGTTACACTCGTGTAGTTCTAACTGATATTACCAAGGCACTCTTCATGACCTTAGAAAAATACTTGCTGTGTAATGCTTAAGATCTTCGTACTCCATGTATGCACTAACCGCTGTTGTATTTCGTTAAAGAAGAAAGTCGACTCCAAACATCAAGTAAACAGATGGGTCTGGCAGATAAGAGTCAAATTTTCCATACCTATAAAGAAATATAACTAGTGTTGACTAAGTCTTGATTTAAATCAGTTTTATTAGCCTTGGCATCTGTCGGGTTTGAACTGTCGATGAGCTGAGCCTTCTGTATTCCGAGGGCCATCTATAGCAACCTCCTCGACCATGTTGTACCCAAGCTTACCAGCCTCAGTTCAAATTTCATTTGTAATAATGATGCCAACAAGTCAGGTTTCTATCGGTGAAGTCCTCGAAGCCGCCAGCCACATTGACCACATCAACCTCGACACTTTCCACGACACTCTCGCTCAGCGTGTCAATGCCCAGTTCGGGCTAATGACTCCTCTCTATACCCTGTCCCTGCACGAGACGCCTTCTTTCGGGCGTGAACGTGCTACCGCGCTGCAGACTTTTACTTGCGATCCAAGGATCAATGAGCTATAGGAGCAACAGGGAGCTGCGTCTGACAAGGCACTTGCTTCGATAAATATCTCTGGACAACGGACAACCTTGGAATCCGACGGCTTTCAAATCTCGGTCATCTGCTACGCTTGTAGCGAGGCTCCGACTCCCAGGCCAACTATCATTCTCGATACGGGCTACGATGGAGCCAGGAGGAGTCCCTATATAACTTTAGCTTCGCGACCCTCGAGCGAGCATAGAACGTCATCACGTACGAAGGTTCAGGTCAACCCCTTATCCGCCGGGAGCAAAACCTTGACTTCATCACAGAGTGGAAAATGTCATGACACCTGTCGTTGACTACCTCATCCCAAGACCGGATGTCGAATCATCCAAGATCGGTGCCATTGGTGTCAGCATGGGCGGATGGCTCGTGGCTCAGACAGCAGCATTTGAACATCGCATTACTGCCGCGTTAGCCGTCTACGGTGTCTACGACGTCCACGAAGCCTACAGAAACGCCATGCCATCACCTATGTGTGCAGCATTGGACTCCGGAGACCGTGATTTGGACAAGATGGTCAGAGAGACACTAGCAAGCGACAATCTACCCGCCACGCTTCGCTAAGGTATTGCGCAGGGCATGTGGAGCTTCAACGTTGACTCCGCAGCGCAGTGGATGGACTTGACCAAGAAGATGAAGCTGAAGGGGTTAGAGGATAAGATCCAATGTTCGATATGGGGTATGGGTGGGAGAGGCAGAGACAGATCTATTCTTCCTAGGACAGCCGGAAAAAGTACGATATAAGCGAGTGGTATCGCAATTACATTACAGTCTAAATGCTACTTTCAATCATTGTCCTTGCACCCTCAACATCGTCATGGACATGGATCTATTCCGCCAGTCGCTGGCTCGGTGATACCTTGTTGCGACAGCTAGTCGACGAAGAATCACATAATTTGCATTCACTGACCGTCCAGTCAGTTGTAAATTGACGACCACCTCGGTTTGGATAGCCTTCAGGCAACTCGAAGGTGCCAGCCTCAGGCGTGACGCCTCGGATGTGAAACGTGGGAGCGGAAGAGCTGGTCGCGAACCCGGACCCGAATGCCTTCAGGTCTGCGATAGTTGGGTTGCTTGTCTCTAAGCTATAGATGAGAGGAATCTCGGAACTAACGAGTCCTCTAATGTGGTATCCAAGAAGGGGGAAGATGGAATCGTCCTAATCATTGAGTTCGGGAACGTCGATGAGAACCTTGGAAATCCTGCCCTCTGTCTGATGATATCCAGCATATGGGGCTCACCCAGTCAACGCGATAAAGATATCGACGTAATTAGGATATTTTTGCGTTCTTGTGCCCAGTGCACTGTTCGCAAAGACCACAGCATTGGACTCAGCCCATCCAATCCGGGCCCCAAACTCAGGCTTGCTTTCAAGCAAGTACGGGGCGCACGTGAAGCTTTGTGTTGCCCCCGTCGCGAGATATAAGTCACCGATCTGCGAGGACGCGACAGACAGTTCAAGGTCTGCACCTATCTCACACCATCGGAATCGGTCCACGATCAAGGAGTTGCACGTCGCTAGGACGGCAAACTTCCCGATCAATGCGTGGAGTCTTTGGGGAATGAGTAGACTACTCTTTCCGACGCAAATGCAAGCATCAATGCGAGCTTGGCAGACGTCGATGAGAGCGTTAGCACCTTGCAAAGCCGCATACGACACAATCATTTCAAGGGCCATCTAGGGTGCTATCCCGTAAGCGCCTGCAAGGGTTTCTTTGTCCCTCAGTATGAGTATCACTTTGTCCGCCTTCAGAGGACAGTGACGGTAGAAAGCCATCGGGACCTGCGACGATCAAGCTGTTGTCTGTGATTGTGGCTGAGGCCGCGGTTGCCAATTGACGAAACAACTCAATATCCTCGATCTGAATGACTGGGATTGACTTAGAAAACATGGTTCTCGCAATCAACACTCACAACGTAAGAATGTCCTCTGGCTTCTGAAAGATGAAGGCTGCAGGTGCAGTTCCGGCCAGCAACAACTCCAGAATGGCACCGCTCCCAGAGCAAGACCCGTGGCCACATGGTATGGCGAGGATCTTCTTAGCCAGAGGAGTCCCATTAGGAGGGTGATGGGTATCAGTGATGACACCAGTCTCGGGAACAACTCCCATCATGAAGCTTAGGGGGACGTCGGAGAAGACGATCTCACCGCTTGCAGAACCAGGGACGAGAATGCGAGCGTCCGAAGTCATGTTAACTGGCAGTGTTGTGCTAGGAAAAAGGGAATGATATTTGAGTGCCTCCCAATAGGTCTTAAGCTCTCCGAAATGATGTGAAATATTGAACAACTATTCAAGACTTTTTCGGCTGGCAACCGGTTTCTTTCTCAATCGCGGGGTGTATGTTTCGCATATCCTCGGGTTGTCAAACTTGTCCGCGACCGGAGCGATAAGACGATCCGTGCAGCATCGGAACGCCATCCCGAGTCTGCAGATAATGAGTCATGCTCTTGGAACAGAAGTTATATTGCTGTTAAATTCGGTTCAGTTATTTTGCTAGGTCTACTGTCATCAAAACGGTAGATGAGCTGCGCGACCAGCAGTAATGACATAGACATTCCAACAGCATCAAGCTTCAAAACCCAAGAATTATACTAATCAGGGTCAGAACTAGAGATTGAGACAGGTGAATAATGCGTTCACACTGCACACTTGATTATACCTAACTACTATTCACTTGGTTCGGCTACTCAGAACGATCAGACAGCTTACCACCTCTTTCAAGGGAGGACGTGGCAAGCCGTCGTGCGCATACGAGACCATTCAAGCCCATGAATCTCGAAAGTCGGCCTTCGACTAGACACGCTCGAAGTGAGCTATGCCTGACTCTTTGCCAACCTCAGCTCCCAGTTTCGAATCCGCAGCATTGGCAATGCGAGCCGCCTCAGCCTCGATAAACGCCTGCGGTCGCTGGCGCTGGGTTAAATCCGGCTTTCCGCAAACAATGACTGACGGGTTCTGGATGAAGATTTCATCCATGTCCTCGAGGGTTCGGCGAGATGTTTCTGGGTAGAGGCAGTACACAACGGGAAAGTATGCCCAGCAAAGAATTACGTAGACTATGGTGCTGTTAGTAACTGAAGACTGAAAAAGAAAATTGAAAAAAAATCGAAGAAAAAAAACCCCGGTGATAGGGAAGATACTTACTCAGATAGAATTTCCAATGGAGGTTGTTGACCCCAATTTTGGTGAACTGGGTCACGATGAAGCCACCCATCCAGTTGGTCGCAGTCGCAGCAGCGGCGCCGCGAGTTCGCCAGCCCAGAGAGTTGATCTCCGAGTTGTAGACCCAAGGGACCTTGGCGAAGCTGGTTCCATAGAAGAAGTAGTACATGAAGAACATGGCCGTAGTAACTTTGCCGAGCTAAGAACAGTCAGTGGTACAATCTTGCAAGAGAATTGTAGAGAAACTTACCAGCTTCTCCCGGGAGGGATCGCTCTCAGCTGTCTTCAAGCAGAGAGCAGCGACGAGGTAACACGAGCCCATGGTAACCGAGCCGTACAACATCATCCTAATTTGTCAGCTCTAGGATGCTTCAAAATCAGGACAGCAACTTACTTTCGACGACCAAAGCGATCAATAATTAGTAGACAACAGAAGGCAGCTCCGAGATAAACGGTTCCGTTGATACTTTGAGAACGTCAGTATTAAGGGTTTCCAAGTCGTAGCAAAGTCTGTCCAAAGGCATACCCTGTCATCAAGCGGCTCTCCTGTTCATTAAGGCCAACGCTCTGTTGCAGAAGAGTAGGCAGATAGTATCCCAGAGCGTTAACACCACTGAATTGTTGCATGAATTGGGTGCCACAGGAAAGCAGCAGTCTTCGGAGATTCTGGGTCTTGTCACGGCAGCGCAGCACATCTCCAAGTGGGACGCGGTCCTTTCGCTCGATTTCGATGGCGGACCGGATAGAAAGAAACTGTGCTGTCACTTCGGGATCGTCGATGCTCTTTCCCCCGCCTTCAAGTCGCGCGATAACACTCAATGCCTCGTCATGTCGATCCTGCATCAGTAGCCATCGAGGGGACTCGGGGATGAAGAGAAGAGCGACGGAAACAACAATCGGGAATATCAGCTGGAATGCGAGCGGGAAGCGCCACTGAAGCGCGCTGCCTTGGAAATACAGGCCGTAGTTCATCCAATTGGCGAGACAAAAGGCAGCGGTGTTGGAGAGGGATCCGACGACGACGAGCTTTCCACGGATTCGAGCCTTGGAGCACTCGGCCTGGTAGACGGGACATGTCGAAGACGTCAGACCCATACCGAAGCCGTTGATGACTCGGCCAATGATCATCTGAGGGAGATGCCAAGAGGTAATTTGTAGAATCGCGCCGATGACGTTGCAGAGAAGGCCGAGGACGACGGTTTTCTTTCGGCCGAGCTTGTCGCCAGCGGTGAAGGCGGTGATTGCGCCAAAGAAGGCACCTAGCTGTGTAACTGTTAGCAGCCTGTCTAGAATTCATCCAAGGATAGACGTACAGAGAAGCAGCTGGACGTGATTCCAGAGATGTTCGCTTTGTTTGTCTCAGGGAAATGTTTCTTGAAGTCGGCCGAGATGAGAACGCCGGAGAAGACTCCCTGGTCATAGCCAAACCATGCCATAGAACTTTTGCATGTTAGCCAAGACGCAGCAAAGAATACGGACTGACATACCAAGCATTGGCAACAGTGATGACGCTGATGAGCGGCGTCCCGCGGAGACGGTCCGAAAGACCTATCTTTGCCATTGTGCCTTTTGGAGAAGGATAATCTCAGAACGGAGAGTCAAAGTGTCGAATGCAGCGCTCGGCAGTGCTATTTGAACAGATTGGCTGCCCACGGTGTTCAACCCAGGCCGGGCACCTTGATCAGGGAGATCGAAGATAGCTCGGGAATAGGAGGTTAGAGTGCGTCGGCTGCAAGATGCTGATCATCTACAGGAACAGCCGAAGAGGAGAGGGATCCCGCAGCACTAAATAGTCGTGTGACTGCGATGAGCGCGGTGTCGAGGACGGGAGGTTTGAAGGACGTAGCCGAGGCGCCTGGTTGCAAGAGTCAGAGAGCCACGGCGCAAGCTGTTGGCGATGAGCATGCTCAACCAAGTCCCTGGTTCTAGTGGCACCCACACAGCTGTCCAGGGGCCTAACGCTTCCGGGATCATAGTGCGGAGAAGACACTCGCTCGACAGATGCCAACTCGTGATCCCCACGGGGTAGCGCGGTTCCGCTTCCACGGGGGAATGGCAACGACACCAAGCTCCATAGTCCATGCGACTGCAAACCGGTATCGGGGATAGGCGGCAGATCCGCTGGAGGCGAGCGAAGTGGTGTGACGGGCGGGGATAGGCGGCATGAAGCTCAACTCGGGTCTAACAGCAAGGATCTTGTTCCCGATGCCATGGCACCGCCGCGTTGTAGCGGCTTCCTAGCGGCCTGTTTGTGGAATGCCCAGACGTTAGGCCGCTAGAATGGAAAGGCCTGCATAAACTACGTTGGGATATGACAATGACTGCGTGATTCGGTTCGGCCCTGCAGAATTCCCCGCATCGCTCAGTCCATCGCGTTGGAGTTGTCACTTTTCTATCTCATTCTCGCAACCAAGCTTCTACGCATCCTCACACCAGACAACCACGACACCAAACAACACAATGGCCGCCACAGACCACCAGTTCGTCCTCGTCACCGGCGCCACCGGCTTCATCGGCGCTCACATCGTCGACACGCTGCTCACTCGAGGAATCCGAGTGCGGGGAGCAACGCGGTCTCTAGCCAAAGGCGATGCCATGATCAAGGCCCGACCGCAACACGCGAAAAACCTCGAGTTTGTTCAAATAGAGGATTTCGAAAATCCTGGAGGCCTAGTGGAGGCGGTTCAGGGCGTTGATGGAGTGATTCACACTGCGAGCGTAAGTCAACAGCGACCACAGATAACCAGAGCTGACACCGTGCTAGCCTTTCACCTACGACACCACAAACAACGAGAAGGAACTTATTCTGCCCGCCATCAACGGAGTTCGTGCCATTGTCGAAGCCGCCGCAACGAACCCCAGCATCAAGCGCATCGTCATCACCTCGTCCTTCGCGTCCGTTCTCGACGTAAACCGCAAGGGCCCTCCATACTTTATTTACACCGGCGCGGACTGGAACCCTCTCACGTACGAGGAATCCGTGGATCCTGCTACGAGCGCCGTCGTCGCCTACCGCGGGTCAAAGAAGTTTGCAGAACTCGAAGCGTGGAACTTCGTCAAAGAGAAGAAGCCGACGTTCGACATTGTGGCTCTTTGTCCGCCCATGACGTTCGGTCCAGTCGTTCACCCTGTGGCCAGCGTGGACAAGCTCAACGAGTCCAACGCCATGCTCTGGAGGATCGCGACTGGAGCGAAGCCGTTGCCAGTATCTCGCGTCCCGTTCTGGATCGACGTCAGAGATCTCGCCGCTGCACATGTAGAATCGCTTCTCAGGGGTGAAGCAGGAGGGAAGCGATATGTCCCAACGTCCCCTGAGAGGTTCTCGTATGGGTTTGCAGCTAAGATTATGACTGAGGAGTTTACGGATTTACGAGGCCAAGTTACACAAGAGGATCAGTTCATCGACGACAGCCATGGGTTAGATGGGGAGACGGCGGCAAAGGATCTTGGGTTTCAATATCGACCTTTTAGAGACACTGTCAGAGACCTCGTGGCCCAGGCAATTTCGATGAAGGCAGCAGAAGGGCAATAGACTAGAGAACAGGACAGCTAAATCTTGACAATCCTGTCAAACAGCGTGATGCTTCATCTCTCAATTGTGACGAAAACAGACATTCTTCGAGCTCGCGTTCTCCATTCTTTGCATGCTACGTTTACTCCATATTACGTCGTCTCATGGGTTATACGCTACTCGATCTAATTCCACATGACCAGTCCCGCCGGTATGGATCAGTACCCCAATTTCTCCGAGAAGGGATAGCTCGCTCCCGCCATCGTTGATGGGGTACCTCGGCTCTTCCGTTCCGTTGACAGCGGGGAGAGGCGGCATCCGATTTCGCAACACCAAGTCAAGTTCGTAGGACTACTAGCCCACTAGATCATCAAGAGCGGGTGAGCTGTTTCAACCTAACTGTCAGCTGGTGAAAAAGCCGATGCTATGGGTCTCGGCGCAAAACTGTACATCTCCCAATGGGGGATATATGAGCTTCGGTAACTGTTCGTCCACAAACCATCCAGGCACAGAACGTCAAGACAGCTATTACCGAACAAACGAACACCTTCTTCATACCGGCCAAGATGTATCCCGACACATTCGAAGGATTTGCTATCCAGTCTGCCGACCAATGGACCAGCCCAAAGAGGTTCGAGGTACGCTGTGTATTACACGACACCCAATCTTCAAATTACTAAATTCCACTAAGTTCAAGCCCAAGCCCTTTGGCGACCATGACATCGATGTGAAGATCATCGCTTGTGGCGTATGCGGCTCTGATGTTCATACTGCAACTGGTGGTTGGGGAAACAAGATATGGCCCCTAGTTCCCGGACATGGTATGTTTCTCAGCACGTGAAAAGTGACAGACAACTAACGGTTATCAGAGATCATCGGACATGCCGTCAAGGTCGGTTCCAAGGTCACCACTGTCAAGGTTGGTGCCCGCGTGGGCGTGGGCGCTCAGATCTCAGCCTGCTTAGATTGCAATGCTTGCAAGGAGGATAACGAGACCTATTGCAAGAAACAGATGGGTACGTTCAAAAATTGTGCTCAGGCATTCGTCTACTCACAGTAGCAGATACGTACGGTTCGGTGTACCCTGACGGAACTATTGCGCACGGCGGTTACTCATCTCACATTCGAGCACATGAGCACTTCACATTCCCCATCCCAGATGGTCTGCAGACGGAGCTCGTGGCCCCAATGTTGTGCGCCGGCTTGACTGCCTACTCTCCCATGGTCCGCAACGGTGTCGGAGCAGGCAAGAAAGTGGGCATCCTTGGCATGTAAGTGTCTCGGTCCGAGAATTCTTATCTGAAATGGTAACTAACTAATGGCTGTCAGCGGCGGCATTGGTCATTTCGGCATTCTATTTGCCAAAGCTCTTGGTGCCACGACTTACGCCATCTCACGATCTCGCGCCAAGGAGGCGGATGCACTCAAAATGGGTGCTGACGGCTTCATCGCCACAAAAGAAGCCGACTGGGCCACGGCTCACGAGATGACTTTCGACTTCATTCTCTCCACCGCATCCTCGGACGACGGCTTTGACCTAGCACCCTATCTGTCATTGCTCAAGACACACGGCCGCTTCATTGCCGTTGGTCTTCCCGAGGGCGCTGGATGGCAGGTTCGCCCTCAGAGTCTTCTTGCGAACGGCTGCCTCATTGGAAGTAGCCATCTGGGCAGTCGAAAAGAGACGCTGGAGATGCTACAGCTGGCGGCGGATAAGGGAATCAAGAGCTGGGTTGAGACTATCCCCGTGGGCGAAGAAGGCTGTGGGAAGGCGTTGGAGAGGGTGCACAATGGCGACGTCAGATACAGATTTACTCTTGTTGACTATGACAAGCAGTTTCAGTAAATGATGCAAGTAGAATAAACAGACATATTCTAAGCTTTCAATTTTACCTTGGCAACTTCATGTATTCTTTCATCAAGTCCCTACAACCTCATTCGATGTTAAAGTCAAAGCAGCGATGGGACCTGACATTACTACTATCTCTATTCAATCACCCTGCTGCATTCCTTTATCTGCATTCAAACTTACGCAGCCAGTACACCTCGTGCAGAGAAATAATTATGCACCGTTCATGACTAGTGTCTTTTCAGGGACATTCTGTAAACTTCATAGCATTAGTATGTTGCCTCCAATACTACGGCTTAACCCCGAAATCTTCCAACTTCAGCTCAATCTCCATCATCCATGAAATATCCTCAACCAACTTATCACTCTCCTCCTTGCCCAGCGACGACATCGGCCCCCTCGGAATCCCACCATACCCATTCCACTTGCTAAGGATCGCCTTGAATCCCGGAATAGCCCGCTTCGTCAACTCCCAGTCCGCTTTCGCCAGCGTCTGCTGGGCCCTCATTGCCTCCTCGCGCTTCCCCTGCACCGCCAAATTGTAGACGTTGACGCACGCGCGAGGAAACACATTCGCGGCCCCGACAATGGCACCGCTGGCCCCGACTTCCACACTCGACGAGATGAAGTCCGCGACGCCGGCGAAGGCAAAGTACGGCTCCGACGCGGAGGGGAAGACTTCGGATACGGGAGAAGTGGCCTCTGCGACTCGTGCCAGCTTTCCAACGCTGCCGCAGGTGAACTTGGTCCCGATGATGTTGCGGTGCTTCGCCAGGCTGATCAGCTGGTCCGAGTCCAAGTCGATGCCTGCCACCGCGCCAGGGTAATTGTAGATGATCAGCGGGAGGGAGCTCTTGTCGGCAACTTCGAGGAAGAACTTCTCAATCGTCGGGCCGTCCATTGCCCATTTGAAGAAGCTGGGCACCATGAGCAGCGCTGCATCGCCACCCGCGTCCGCAGCATCGCGACATAGACGCAGCGTGCCCTGGATGGACTGGTCTGAAGCCCCGACGATGACGGGTAAGTGGGAGAACCCAGCGTCGTCAAGAGCGGCCCGAGTAGACTTTGTAACTTGGTATCTCTCCTCTAGACTAAGGTAGACTGCTTCGCCGTTGGAGCCGTTTGTCACGATGCCAGCTACTCCGGCTCTTGCGAGGCGGACTGCATGCTTTCGGATGACCTCGTCGTCGAGGGTTTCGTCTTTTCCGTCGGCGTAGAAGACTTGAGTAGGGGCGTAGATTCCGGGCAATAGTGTTTTAGGCATTTTGGCGAATTAACAATATGCTTGAGGGGTGTTGGGGCGAGATGAAGTTCAGGGAAAATGCAGGCAATTGGGTCGCCGCAATTTGCGACCCCAAGTCAATCTTCCTCCGTTTCTCCATTAAAATCCCCTTCGCTTGTTTTCCATAACACCCTCTATCCAGGGCGCATGTCGCGATTGTGGAACAAACATCACAAGACGACGAGAAAACAACGGCATGCGGCTTCGGAGTCGCGAGTCAGGCGGGGGGAGGCGGCAACTCCACCATGATGTAGACAGGCATGGAGCTGTCAGCTGTTCCCCGGAGCTTCTCCACATATCCCCGCGTCTCGACAAGGATGCGCGAGTCGTGTGCCTCGGGGGAAGGCGGCATGCTACGGTAAGCTGTCGACGGTGCCTCTGTCGTGATGTGTGTGGAGTTGCATGCGTGTGGAGTGAGAGCATGATCAGTAACAATATCAACATGGCTTGTCCTGCGAATTCCGCTGTCCTCGTTCAAGTTAAAGTCCATCTTTGTCTTCTGTCGGGATCATCCAGTCACCGCCTACAGCCTATTCGAAACTCCAACAATGGGTTCCCTCTCCGTCGTCACCGAGCATGACGTTACCATCACGGGCTTCAAGGTCACAGACCTACGGTTCCCAACCAGTCTCGACGGTGTTGGCTCCGATGCCATGCACGTGGGCACAAACGGATCACACCCTTTTCTTCAGCTCGAGACGAACCGCGATGGCTTAATTGGCGAAGGCATTGTAAGTCTTCAAGCTCCATTACCCCGATGTCGAACTGACAATACTCCATCAGGCCTTCAGCAACGGCCGCGGCAGTGAACTGATCTGCATGGCGCTCGACATCTTCGCGAAACGCGTCGTCGGAAAGACGATGCACGAGCTCACCCGCGACATGGGCAAGACCTGGCGATACATGGTGTCCGACTCACAATACCGATGGATCGGGCCCGAAAAGAGCGTCACGCATCTGGCCGTTGCTGGTGTGCTCAATGCCGTCTGGGACTTGTGGGGAAAGATCCTCGGCAAGCCAGTCTGGAAGATCGTCTGCGACATGAGCCCCGAGGAGATTGTGCGGTGCATCGACTTCCGTTACATCACCGACGTCCTCACGCCGGAGGAGAGCATTGAGATCCTCAAGAAGACCCAGAAAAACAAGGATGCTCGTCTAAAGGAGGCCATGGAGAACAAAGCAGTGCCAGCGTATACCACTTCACCCGGGTGGCTAGCATTCTCAGGCAATCGCATGAGAGAGGTTCTAGAAGAGACCATTGCGGAGGGATACACAGTGTTCAAGTTCAAGGTGGGAACCAGCGTCGAGGCCGACCGCGAACGGCTATCAGCGGTCCGCGAGGTTCTGGGATACGACAAGGGACACCAGATTATGATTGATGCCAACCAAGTAGGTGTGCACCCACGCTTCTGCGTGTTCATTTGCTAACAGGTCCAGGTATGGAGCGTCCCGCAGGCCATTGAATACATGAAGCACTTGGTAGAGTTCAAGCCTGTCTTCATTGAGGAGCCAACCAACCCAGATGATGTGCTAGGCCATGCCGCCATCCGCAAGGCTCTCAAGCCCTACGGCGTCGGCGTGGCCACGGGAGAGGCAGCCCAAAACCGAGTAACCTTCAAGCAGCTCCTCCAGGCTGAGGCGACGGATGTCTGCCAAATCGATGCCGTCAGACTCGGCGGTGTCAACGAGTGTCTCGTACGTATCCTCTGCATCATTAGATCCAGTCCGAGTCTGACTCTTCGTAGGCCGTTATGATCATGGCTCTCAAGTTCGACGTCCCCTGTGTTCCCCATAACGGAGCCATGGGTCTGACCGAGCTGACGTCCCACCTGAGCACCATTGACTATATTGCCATCAGCGGACGGAAATCGATGCTGGAAAACGCCGACAGCCATCGCGAGAACCTGCGTCATCCTTCGAAGATTGAGAACGCGCATTACATCACACCCCTAGCTCCCGGATACTCAACTGGCTATACTGAGGAGGCGTTAGAAAAGTACACATACCCAAACGGTAGCTTCTGGAGCAGCGATATTGGGCGGGAAATTATGAATCAACCTACCGAAGGGGAGTTGTAGATTATGTACTGTATAAAAGAATCGTCCCGGGAAGTCTAGACATTAAGTTGTATGCTATCATAAACGTCAATAAACGTTCGTATTTATACACGAGATAAAATCCGCTGCTTTCTTTGCACATCCTCTAAAATTGATACAACAGCCTCGAGGCTGGAAAACGCCCATGGCCTTATGTTGTTGATAGCAGTCGTTTGGAGTTCGTCAATGTCGAGGACGAGATGTCTCAAATCGGGGCTCAGAGACGCAAGGGTAAGGACGACAATTGCACCAAGGGACCTAGACGTGTTAGATGTTTCGACAAGTGTGAAGGAAGGCGTACGATAATGAGAACGTCCACGTGTACTGGCTGGGCCCGACCAAGACTCTCGTGGTGTTGTGGATGTAAGACCTGCAGCTTTCGATGCAGAGTGCCGCCTTCTCCAGCATGGACTCGGACGTGTGCTGCATTCCGTGAGCGGCGATATAAAGCACGAAAGGTCGGTAGATGATATGCCGCGCTGCAAAGTACCGTATTCGCAAGACGGGCTCGCGATCGTTTGACTCAACGGCAGGTGTGCCGACGCCAAGTGCAGGTCGATATGCCTCCGGGATGGAAGAGTGCCATGTCTCCAGCTGGGTATGAAGCTCGTCGCACACTGAAATCATTGATGACACGTCTTCGATGGAAAAGTCGTCAGGGGCCATAAGCGTAGTGGACGACAAAGTCAAGACGTGCTTTTTGCTTGGGTAGAGTGAGTTATGGATGCGATTGAGGAGCCTTCGGATCGAAATCTCCGCAAGGTAGCAGGTCGATTGCATGAGGCCAAGATTGGTGCAGTTTGGGAGACTGGTTTCGTCAGTTAGCTGCTGGAGCCCGCTCCGTGGTAGCTCAAGCTCTGCCAGTCGGTCGCATTCGACTAGAAAAGAAGACCAGAACAGTCGAATGATGCTCTCCCGAGAGTTTGTTCCGTCTTCTCGAGGGTCAATACTGCGAATTGTCAGCGCAGCTCGGTGATGGAATGGGAATTCCTTACCCAGACAGCTTGAACTGGAGGAGCGTAGATGCAGAGTAGATCAACCGCCAACTCTGCAGTGGACGAACAATGTACGCAAAGTAGACACTCGCCAGGACCAATGCTTGGGGAAGTAAGAGGCTGTACGAAAAGGACCAGGAGGATTGGGAAATAAGAGTCGGCATTGCGTGCTGCATGTATTGCATGCCCGGTGGTGATGAACTAAATCTTTCAGGATCTGGATGAGAAGACGCCACTGTTCCGAGGGCGAATATGACCATGCAGAGCGCGGACGCAATGCTCGAGTCGGGTCCTGTTTCCAGAAATTGGGAGTAAATACTGTGGAACTCGCTCTGGTCTAGAATTGGATGACTGTGGTGTGCAGAGTTGAAGAAGATGGCGACCAGTTCATCGGCCACATCGCGGTCAATTTCCATCGACGGTCGCGGGTCTGGCCAGTCTTCAAAGGACAGCTCAGGGGGTAACCTGTTTCTCGACTCAAGCAAGAAGAATAGATCCGTAGGGTACTCTCCGATCAGTGCCTTCATGGCCGGAAGACTCAGCAGGTAGCTCGAAGATGTCTTGTGTTTCACCGGAATTGTCAACGGTGGCAAATTTGGCTCTGACTGAAGATCCAGTCCCGTAAAGGACCAAGGGGTGAACGGGACGGCAACGCCTCCTTGGATGCCCGTCATTGGCATTGACGATTGACTTTGTGGCGAGGTTTCGTTTTGTAGATGAGACATGGGAATGCGGCTGTCGGCTGATAAAGCGGCTATCCTCTCTGACTGATTTTCCAAGATGGTCTCGATATCCCGAAGTCGGTTGATGATTTCTCGGGTCCCACCAGAGGTATCGATCCTAGACTGATGAGTATCAGGGGTACAGGATTTTGTTGTGTCACACACCTTTGAGACGGTTGGTCGTCATATTGACAGTCCACCTCCATCTCCATACAGTTGGAGCACGATGGTTTCCGAGCGTCACATCGTCGTTTGCTGCCAAATCAGCATCAAGGCCAAGTCAAGGGAGCGACAGTCCGTGTCAATCGCCACTTACCGACTCCGACAAAAGCTACACGCAAGGGCAACTCGTTTCCTGTTATAACTCATTCTTCCAGCCCATCAAACGTGTGCCTTAATTGACAACGTTAAGAGCCCGAAGAAGTTGTAGACGGCACATGGCTGTAAAGCGTCACGGGCTCACAGTGAGGGGCCGGCCTATTTTGTCACCTGACTCCACCCCCACAATCGGACAAGCGCCGTCAGAAACTTACTTGATTTACCCTACACCTCCGTATTTCGCGGAATGGGAATTTGTTTTGGTTTTTGTTCGATCGTCTTGATATTAGATGCTCGTTATCTATTTGAAAACGATAGGTTTGGAAATGGTTGAGTAAGGTCCGCGCATCACACTAGCAAGGTGAACAACATACCAAAATAACTAATATCGTTCTTAGAAACATTTTGTCATCATTAAAGAACCCGATTTAGGAGATGGACTTTCAGGTATGCCAAAACAATGGAGAAATAGTAAGTTAGCCGCTTCAGGGCATGTTAGTCTCTCATCGTATTAAGACAACGCTTAACGAATGGTTGATATGGAATAGAAATCTCAGATAAAAGGTTGTGCAAAGCAACTGCGATTTTGTGCCATGTCACGTGTTTGTGATGGCATATTTCGGCCGGCTTTATGCAAGCATGTCGCACTCCCGCGACCCCCGAGCCGAGAACCAGCATCGCGAGCGAATTTTGCGACCGAAGCGTTAACAAATTGTAGACGAGAATGCAACTCGTGGTATCCCTTACTTCTCTTTCTTCCTCATTTATTCCTAGTAATCTCAATATATGTCATCTCAGGGTACTCTTTAGCCATGAACAACGCCATTCATGCCTCCCGCCTCTGTGCGTCGCGACTTTTGCGCCCTGCGACGCGATTGACCAGAACGACACCATTCTTACTCAGTCTCCATACAAAGAGCTATAATGCGCTGATCTTTTCAACACCAGCAAGACGATACACAAGCATAGAACCCACAAAGCCCTGCTCGAAGAGTCAGGCTTGCCCAAAACCGCAACCTCTGTCTGTCAGCTCACCCGCTTTTTGGACATCGCGGCCAACGTGGAATCGCGCTTCCGTCAATACCTTGCGATGTCTTGCTGGCTGCACATTTGGAGATTTCACGGCCATGTGGCTCCTTCAGTTGAACTACCCAAAGCTTGGAATGGGCGTTATTATGCCGATAGCAAGTAAGTTGAATCATATGAACGCATCTTCTGCAGTGTCTAATGTGCATATAATGAAGTGATTTCTGGAATTTCAACATCGATATTGCTCGAAACCGTGCTACTTCGGCTTGGTCGCGATGGACTATCATGGATTCCTGCTGTCAAGACTGCCATCGGGATGAGCTTCATTTCAATGGCCACCATGGAGATTGCTGAAAACGCAGTCGACTATTACCTCACGGGAGGAACGGTTTCCTTTGACTCTCCTGCGTTCTGGGTTGCGGCTCTGGTTTCTATGGCGGCTGGCTTCTTTGCACCGCTCCCATACAATTACATCCGTCTCCGAAAGTTTGGAAAGTCGTGTCATTAGTTGGTGTTAGACACAATATTATTAGTCGTAGGAACATAAGGCTCACCTTTCTCTTACTTGTTTGTAGTCGTTGGCCTCGTGACTATCAATAGTACTTTGGAGCTTCACCTTTCATGCTGAATCAGTATCAGCTACGTATCCTGTCGATTGGGCTCCATCTGTTGAAAGTACCTATGATGCGTGGTGCCGCGACGCCACGGTAGGCCGTACGCGCATCCGGCAATTGAATCAGTCAGTTCAAGAGAAAGAGACGATTATCAACTGTGTAACTTACAACGTGTGGACTGTACTGCTCGGTGCAGACTTGACCGAAATGATGTCACCACGCATAAAGCGTTCGATGGCGGCGATGGCATCATCACTTTTATAGACCCCGCCTTAAAGACCACTCCCCTTAGAAACCCAAGTTACTCATCTGTGATATTTAGACAGAAACATGTCGACTCCATTTTTATTTCGTGAGCTTCTCGGCGTCCCGCCGTCTACAGCAAGCCCCAAAGATAGCACGCTCATCATCATCGACGCGCAAAACGAGTACGCCGTGGGCAAACTCAGGGTAGTCAACGTGGACGCATCTCGCAAAGCCATCGCCTCGCTCCTAAACAAATATCGGGCGGCTAATGGCCACATTATCCACGTCGTACACGCAACTCCAGAAGGCGCTCCCGTTTTCACTCCTGGTACCAACCTCGCCGAAGAGTTCGAAGAGCTTACGCCACAGGACGGTGAGAGAGTCGTCCGCAAGAATTATCCAGGTTCCTTTGCGGGGACGGTGTTGCAGGAGCATTTGGAGCAGCTAAGGAGTAAGAAGATTGTCCTCGTGGGCTACATGGTAAGTTGTCTGCTTTCAGTGAGCCTCTGGGGATTCTCGGTAACTGGTTTAGGCGCACGTATGCATTTCTACCACAGCCAGGCAAGCGGCTCAGCGAGGTTACGATGTTGTTGTTGCAGAGGACGCTGTTGGTGATAGAGACATTCCTGGCGTGGATGCCGAGCAATTGACCAGGGTTGCATTGAGCGAGATTGCGGATGCCTTTGGAACAATTGTCCATAGTAGCAGTATTGTTTGAGAGGAGCTATTTAACATGGACTCGGACAGATCTGCCTTTCATATCTAGCCGGCTTACTGGCCGTCCCGGTAACTACCAAACTGGCGTCTCAGAATAGCCAAAACTTCATATGAATCTACATTCTTTTTTCATTTCGTCACGCCCTCTATTGATCTATTAGGGGTTGTGCCTTTGACTTCCATGCTAGGCTGTCCTTCTGTGTCGTCATTGTGGCCAGTTTTCGGTTGTTAACCTCCCTGTCCCTTTCAGCGGGAAGTGTATCAGCCTGGTTAGGAAGCTGGGTGTCCGGAACAAGGATCCCTGAGTCTTGCACTCTGATGTTCACTTTTCACCGCTCTTACCCCTGTTGCGAGGCGTTCTAAGCCTCACTTTTGGTCATCTGCCATGTATGTTCTCCAATGAAGGGCCGCTAAGATATGCACTTCGCAGCATCGTCGTAATATTACGGACCCGCTAGGTGATAAGCTGCGCCAACTCGCATTCAGCTCCTGTACGATTTGTGGCATTATCAACGAACTGAGCCCTCTCACGAAGCTTGAAGACCAATGTTCACATACCCTGCTGTCTTATTCTTTCTGCGAGGCGAGCGACCCTAGCAGCAATACCGCGTCCTCAGTGTTGCGGGGTATCATTTTCCTCCTGGCTGTGCAGAAACCATCCTTGAGGATTCACATTCAGGAAAAGTATCAGCATTCTGGCCAATCGCTTTTTGAAGACAAGAATGCCTGGCCCGCGCTTTGCACGATTCTTACGAATTGCTTGAAAGAGCCTGAATCTGAGACGGCATGCCTGATCATCGATGCGCTTGATGAATGCAGGGGCGGATTGAAGAATCTTCTACGATTCATTCTCGAGCTAAGGTCGTGGGCTCCTGTCAAGTGGATTGTCTCTAGCCGGAATTGGCCAGATATCAAGGAGTTTCTCGACACTGTTCCACAGAACTTGCGATTGTGCTGTGAGCTGAACGAGAAGGCCGTCTCTGCAGCTGTCGACTCATACACTCAGCACAAGGTGAACGTCTTGGCACAGAGAAAGGAGTACAGTTCTGCATTGAAGCAGAATGTCGAAAGCTACTTGTCTTCAAAGGCACAGAAAACTTTCCTGGGGGTGTCCTTAGCCTGTCAAATGCTCAAGGCTACAACGAAAGGGAGGACTAAAATGGAACTAAATGTCTTCCCACCTGGACTCGAACCACTTTACAAACGAATGCTGGACCAAGTACACAGCGAGAGACCGGAAATTTCCGGCTTCTACCAGCCAATCATTGCTGTCATGTTGACTGTCTTCCGACCCATCTCCTGGGATGAGCTCAGGCCTTTGACGGAGGTTGATGACGGCGAGTTTGACGACGACGAGTTGACCGATATTGTAGGGTTCTGTGGTTCGTTCCTGACGCTTCGAAACCGCATCATCTACTTCGTCCACGATTCTGCAAAGGCATTCCTCATGAAATCAACCAACGATTATCGCTATCATGGAAAAGAGCAGCACCGAATAATGTTCTTCACATCACTGCAGATCATGTCAAAATACCTTTGACGCGACATCTACGGCTTAGAATCAGCCGAACAGCCGATCGAGGACCCGCTAGCTCCGCTGCGGTATGCATGTGCTTACTGGGCCCGTCACTTGACAAGGTGGGATTCTGATTCCCGACGCGAGGGACTGGTGGAAAACGGACCTGTTGACAAGTTTCTGCGTTAGCACTATCTTCATTGGCTCGAGGCTCTCGCCTACATGAATGACCTTTCAGCTGGGATAATCGCAATGAGAGACCTTGAGGATATCCTTCAGGTTGGAAAAATGATCCTATGAGAAGACCAATGATCCTATGAGAAGACCAATGATCCTATGAGAAAACCAATGATCCTATGAGAAGATCAATCAAATAATACTGATTTAGAGCTATATTTCTCAACTCGCCAACCTAATCCAAGATGCAAACCGATTCATTAGATATCATCGAGGAACAATTGAGAACAGTCCTCTTCAGGTCTATATTTCAGCACTTGTGTTCAGCCCAGCCCGCAGCATCACGAGGGAAATCTATCAGAGAGAGGAACCAAAATGGGTTACTACGAAACCAGCCATGGAAGATAATTGGAGTGCATGCATTCAAACGATCGAGGGCCACAATAGCGAAATCACATCTGTTGCGTTCTCGTACGATGGTCGTCTCCTGGCATCAGCGTCCTATGATCGCACAGCTAAGATCTGGGATGTAGCAACAGGGGAATGCATGCACACGTTCATAGGTCATTCCAAATGGCTCGCCTGCATCGATTTCTCAGGAAACGATTTTCGGGTTGCATCGGCATCACAGGATTGCACCATCAAGATCTGGGATGTAGAGCAGGGAATATGCATACGGACACTCGGGGAATATGCGGGAGAAATCTGCTCGGTTGTATTCTCCCGAGACGGTCGCTTCGTTGCATTCGGATCTAATGACAGAACAGTCAAACTCAGGGACTCAGAGACAGGAACTTGCATACGGACTCTTCGGGAGCATACCGACCCCGTCACCTCAGTTGCATTCTCCCACAACGGCTAGTTTCTTGCATCGGCATCAAGGACATCGGTGAGCCTCCACGGCCTGAAAAACGGCACCCGCCTACATACATTTCCGGGTCTCGGCGGCTATGGGTTTCCTTATGTCAAATTCTCTCCTGACCACAAACTTGCGATAACTCAAAGGGGTAAAGTTAAGCTCTGGGATCCAGCCGAAGGGTCGAAGGGAAAAACATCCAAACAATCGATAGACATTGTTTCAGATGCCGCAAGCTCGGTTGCATTTTCACTAGATGGTCATCTCCTTGCGTCGAGTGATGTTTCTAACCTAACTGAGGTATTGAGCTCGCGCCTGACATTGGTGCCATCAATGCGGCGGTAGCGAGACTCGCTCGCCAGGACAAGCCTTGTCCGCGGTCTGAAAACCTTTCACGTACACCAAACACACTCATCGTTGTAGCGGCGACCGTCGACCGTCTACAACCCCTTCTCTCGATTGAGCGTGCTTCCTTAAGACGTGGGACTCGACTACTC
Organism: Neonectria magnoliae; assembly: GCA_037954305.1. Lineage (NCBI taxonomy): Eukaryota > Fungi > Ascomycota > Sordariomycetes > Hypocreales > Nectriaceae > Neonectria > Neonectria magnoliae. The sequence goes on along the minus strand of JAZAVK010000054.1, from coordinate 7,989 downwards.
GACAAGGGTCTATTAGCCCCATCACTTGAAACAAGTAGCGTTAGTGCTATGATCATAGGGGGCGCTAAGGAATTGATGACCGTTCCGAACGTTTCCAGTAACTGTATTGTCATTTTGAGAGGCACTTACTTGTATACCGAGCACGGTTATCGTCACACAAGACATAGCTGGTACAGAACTAATTTCACTACTTCAACAATTGTCTATTTGCGCCTGAATTCTGCTAATATAAGGTCACTCTTAATCGTAATTACCAAGGTCAGCATTCTGACGTTGATGAAACCTTCACTTTTATGAATCCTTCTCCCGAATCTCACCCTGAACGATCTCTCTCCGGGTGAACTTGACGTAAAAGTCTGTTTGCTTCACAAACCAAGCATTGATAATGGTCCATTCTTTGTTTGGATCACGGAGGTTGATCTGTAACGACATTTTAGATTAGCAGCCGACCCGATCCCTCTGGTGGAGATACTCACGTCAAATCTTCTCATGAGACTCGGCACTACCTTGTAGATTTCCAACAGGCTAATGTTCTTTCCGATGCAGGTCCGGCTACCCATCCCAAATTGAAACATCATGCCGTTCATTTTCTTGATTCGTTTCGCCTCCTCGTCAGCATCCTCATTTGGGTCGGCCAGCCATCTTTCTGGTCTGTATTCGTCGACATCCGGACCAAAGATCTCTGGGCGACGATGGATCTGCCAGGCTGAGACTCCGACAATCGTGCCGCCCTTGATATGCTCGCCAAGAATTTCAACTCCCTGAGGAGGCACGATTCGTTCCATGGGAAGACCGGGTGCGGGATGCATGCGGAAGCCCTCTTGTATGCATGCATGCAGATATGGCAGTTTTTGAGCTTCGCCAAAGGTGACAAGTCCAGTCTCGTTGTCTTCGAAGCTGTTGGATCTTGCAGCATCATCCAGTTCTTTCGTGAGTTTCTCATAGCAAGATCTGTTCCGCAACAGGTAATAAAACACGGCTGATAGTGTGATTGCCGTTGTTTCTGAGCCAGCAAAGGCCATGGATACGGCCATGGTCTGGACTAGTGAATCGGTCATAAACTCGGGTCTGGCTTCTCGGGCGCCGATGAATTTAGACAGTAGATCAGCTCCCAAAGGCTGCTTCTTTGGCGAGGTAGTCGGGAGTATAGTAGAATCTGTATTGAGTTCGGGGATCAGACGCTCAGCCATGCGTGCGCGGGCGAAGCGAGCGACGGGGAACGTGGAGTCGACGAAGCCCCATTGAGAAAGCTTGAGATAGATGGGGTTCTTCAGGAAGATTAGGTCCAAGAATGGGATTTGGCCGACCTGGAGGCTGTCAGTAATGGTGCTTCGTGACGCATCGACAACCACTTACCGGTGCGACGTAGAGGAAGAGCTTGGACAGATATCCAACTATGCCCTCGACGTCTTCATTCTTCTCAAGAAACCCGTGTCGCTTGCTATATGTAATTTCTCCGATGACATCAAAGGCATAGAACTGCAACCAGGTTGTAAAGTCACAACCCTCGGGCTTTCCAACGAAAAGTTTTTCGGTCTGGTCAAGGAAGAGCTTGGTGGTGTTGTCAACAAAGGGTTCATATTGAACCAAGGCACTCATTGCGAAGGCTGAGTTGACGCTGCGACGGAACTGGGCGTGGAAGTCGTTGTCGGTAGTGCTGAATAGAGACGCTAATCGGAAGCCGTTGACGACGGATTGCTGCACGATGTAGAAGTTGGACTATTAAAATGTTAGGTCTGTGCGAGTCGATACGTGTAAGCATACTTGCCTTGATGAAGCCTTTGTTGAGTCCGTAGATAGACTTCAGAGCGGCCGGGTCGGAAAAAGACAGACTATTGGGGCCTGTTCGGACAATATCTCCATACTTGTCGTGAAGGGCTCGAAGCGTCCTCTCTGGGCGTCGCTTGTATACATCGAAGAATCGCCACCAATCGGTCAAAGATGCCAGAAACGGGCCTGGATACTTGTTAAGGCCATTGTGGTAGCGGTTTTTGACATGCCACGTGAGGAACAAGGTGACAAGAATGAGGACCCAGTGTTGAGCCAACGCTGCGAGGAGCGATTCGATGAGTCCACCTTTCATGTTGAATGTAGAGACTGTCTTTGGCAGATGTCGTTAGAGAAGCTGGCAATATTTCCGTCTGAAGAACTGGAGGAACCCTTGCTCTTTTCACTTGACAGCCGCACGCCACTTGCCGCTCGGATGCAAAGGCCCGAGGCAAACTTCCCCAGAGATAACGCATAGCAACCCCACGATCTCGGTCGCCCCCGGGATGCGTATCCTTGACGGATCTCTGGAGTAGATAGCAGGTGACGTGCGGAGAGGGTGGCGGCGTCTGAACCCCACATCCCCGGCAGATGGACACGGGTAGGAGTATGGAAGTGTTGAAGGCTGTTAGCGTATTATTTGGCGATGGATCTTTTGGGAGATGTGAGAGTTGCTCAGGTTTGATGGGTTCTTGCTGCTGAGCCATCGTCATGGGGGCGGAACAACCGGGATGTCTTCAGCCAATGCAACAGGCTTCATTACTAGTTTGCCGGAAATGGCTGCCACTAACGGTCGTGAAACCAGCGAATCTGCTATTGCGGGGTAAGCGGAATGTGCTTTCTGCATCTGCTGACTGCAATATCTTGCTGTCAGATGGGTCTTGGCCTCATGGACCTTGCTTGTTTGGGTTGAAGTTGACGCAAGGCTCTTGAACTCTACGGAGGTAACGGGGATCGACGGGGCAGACCAAACACCCTGAGACCTGATTTGCCTCTTCCTCGGTCTAAACCCACCAGCTCAATAGCCGGTTGGAGCGTTCCAAGATCACGAAATCCACCTCCACAGTTAGCGTGTCCATCTTTACCGCATCGGGCAACCCTCAACCCACCCCCGGACTCTTCTCTCCTCCTTCTCCCCGCGTGAACCCTCTTTTCTCGTTCACTTTGACCGTCCTTCCCCGTCGTTCCGTCGACAGCTTCACGTCTAGAGTCGCAGCGAAAAATGTCTGACTTGCTCGCCACCACACGCCCACAACCCGGGGATGCTTCGGCCCCACTCCGTCTGCGCGTGTTGATGGAGCAAGAGCCCGAGGAGCATCAGTCGGTGCTGGAGCTCAATACTGAAGACGCGGCTCAAGATGACGCCGGAGGCCACTCGAGCCAGAAGCGGAAACGGGCTACCACGACCGAGTTTACTCGCCGGAAGAGAGCCGTCACTGCGTGTCAGTTCTGTCGTCTCCGCAAGACCAAGTGTGACAACGTCCGTCCATGCTGTGGCTATTGCGTGCGACACAGAGCAAAATGCGTGTACGGCGACTCGGAATGGCTGGAGGATAGCATCGACGACTCTGAACAGGATGAAGGGATGGGGCGTCAGATCCTCAAGCAACTGGAAACGATCAAGCAGATGCTGGAAAAGAACCAGTCTTCCCCCTTGCAGTCGAACCCGTCCATCAACGGCCCTGCTACTTTCTCCGGCACAACCACTGCAAATATCCTCCAGAACAGCACTTCCCCTAACGTCTCAGGCCTAAGCCCATGGACAGGAGTGACTGACAGTGTGCCGCATACCACTTCCACCAAAGCAAACGCCCCAAGTCCCGTCAGCCGTCCCCACGCATTAGCTCGATGCGAGTCCCTACTGAGATGGCCCATCTTCAACGGCATTGTGTCCGAAGAAGATGCCAAGGTTGAGTCGTTCCTCATGGACTCCGATTATAAGACCAGGAAGCAAGACACGGAAGGGTCGATGCGGAATGTGACAAAAGAGCACGTCGGTAGGGGAATCCGCGATGACGCGTTTGTGCCTCTATGTCGCAAATTTCTCAATCACGTCCATCCTCGGAATCCCGTTCTCGATGGGGACGAGCTGATGCGGTTGGCGAGAGTCGCGGAAGAACACGGCCTGAGGTGGGATTCAGAATCTTGTCTGGTGGTGAGTAGGCTTCTTATTCTAATAGATGTATGGTCTAACATCAATAGCTCGTTGTTTGCGCCTTAGCTGCGTATACGGTTCCATGGGCACCACCACTCGAGGACGTTGAAGAAGAAGATATGCAACTACTCATGCAGAACCAGATGGACAATAGGTTAGAGTCTGAGGCCTACTACCTAGCAGCAAAGAAGCGGTTTGGACTTTTAGGCCATTCAATCCAGGACATACAGTGTCTGTTCCTTGCTTCCATGTACGACAAGTATTGTCTCCAACCACTGCAGGCGTGGTTCCATCTACGGGAAGCGTCTGTCCGGCTCCATGCACATTTGCTTGGCCAACGCCAGCACTTAGGAAATCCCGGAAGCGCTGTGTCAAACCAGCATCTAGAACAAAGAGTGTTTTGGTCGTGCTGGAGAGCCGAAAAGTAAGTGGTTTTCAAGACCCTAGATGCATGGCTAACGATAAGACAGCGAACTTCTCTTGGAAGCCGGACTTCCCACAAGCGGTTTGGAACACCTCTCATATCCAGATGCGTTTCCAGCGCCCCCTCCCGACCTTGCTTCTTCGCAGCACGAAGCAACCAGTCCCGAATCCATAGGTAGACCTCAAGATAAACAACGCCTTGTCGACGAGAAAGGCTGGTGCTACTACCTCGCCGAGATTTCTCTCCGACGCGCCATCGACGAAACGGTGCAGGTGCTATATCAGCGTGGCGATTACTTCTGGCTCCAGAACCAGGCTTACCTGGTCCGCCACTATCACGAGTTTGAACAGCAAATCTCGCTGTGGTACGTCGAATGCGTCTTGCTGCATATGCCTGCCTACTGACATCCCAACAGGCATCACCACCTCCCAGCCGCAGTTCAGTTCCAGGTCGACCAGTCTAGTGATAACGAATTCTCGTATTTCCTCTACGGCAGATTTTCTGAGTGGCGCGAACTCGTCCTGCGCCCAATCGTCTATCACGTCTTACACTCTCCAAGCGACAACGTCCACTCGGACACCGTCCACCACGCTCAAAAAGCCGTCGATCTTTGTGCTGCTTTGATCCTGAAGCATTCCTCTCTGATGCGCCATGGAGGCTCGTGGTTCTTTGCTAGGAAGACGTTTCTCGCGGCCTGCATCGTCCTTGCTGTGGTCTTGCAGCCGAACCGCGGACTTCGGCCACCCGCGAATTGGAGGACGTTGTTGCAAAACTCGCTGCAGACATTGAGGTTCTGGGAGAGAGATGCGCCGGATATTAGAAAAATGCACATCATCCTGGATTCGATGTACCATGCAGTACATCAACGGACTGCACACTAGTATAATAAATTACTCAACGACTAATTACTTTTTCAGTCCAAGTGACGCTGCGCATTCGACAGCAAACCCGAAACTACGAGCATACCATCCTGCGCTCCAGTAACTTAGCTCAATATTATGCGGTGCAGCCTCGATGATGCTCGTGTCTATCCTGGTACTTTTGGGCAGACTTGATGCAAAGTCTTGGATGTGCTCATCTGTCGCATCCCAATAATGATCTCTCTCTGCCAGTGCAGCCATGACGGGCACAGTGACGTTAACACCCCATTTCTCCCTCCATGTTGGAAGCCATGACGCTTTCAATGAGGCAATTTCCTCAAACGGCATGGGATGATCGATGAGCTGCGACTGGGCGTACACTTCCTCGTCTGCCGTTCCTGGCAACAACAGAGTGCTGTCTTTGACGTGGACGGGGATGCTGACATGGGCTGGTGGAGGATCGGGCTGTGCCGCGTGGCCGCCGGTGTCTTTCAGTAAAGAGCCAAAACCAGACACGACGATGCCTCCGAATGGGTACGACGGAGCGGTGGACGCAGAACTGGTAGCATATAGAGAAGCCGCCACAAGGGCACCGTTAGCACCGAGGCTGTGGCAGTGTAGGACGATGCAGCTGCACGCATTCGGCAGCCCGAACTCCGTCCACAGCGCTGGGAGAATAGATTGATGCAGCCGGGTACCCCATTCTTCGGGAAAGCTAGAGCCTGGGGGGATCGACGTGACGGGAGTTGAATCCTTGTATCCCGGACGATCAATGGCGATGAACGGGACGGAAAGGGCGTTGCTTGTCAGACTGGCTGTGTAATTGGGCGTCACGTCAAAGTACTGGCTGGTGTAGCAACCGCCGTGCAGGCCAACAACCAGCGGGCAGTACCTCGGCCGGGATGGCTTTTGGAGAGGAATGTTGCGGATTCCTGAGACAACGGTGTTGTCGGGGAGGGAGAGTTGGAACGCCTCCATGATGGTTCAACACGCTGGTCTATGCTTGTCTGGTAGGATGTTCCTGGAGCAACAGGATCTGGATTCCGGAGTAGCGGTAAGTACTTCGTAGACCAACTATCTACTAGAACAAGCCACTTTAATAAATCTCGCACAAGGTGAACTCGACGTTTGCTGACAAAGGACCGACATCTCGCCTATGGGCGGGGTAGATACGGACTACGACGGAGCATTGGGATGGGATCCATTTTTGCAACCAAGCCGCGTCCAACGCATCATACGAGGGTCACTGCAGATCGATGCTCCTTTCTTGGTTCGCATAGCTCTTCCTAGCCCAGTTGAGACGAGTCGTCACTTATCCTAGTTACCGACGCCCAATGTCGGAGCCCGAGCGAGTACGAGAACGAGAGGCGACTCCTCCGTCCGAGTCGCCGAGAGAGGACCCGCCGATCGAGCCGGAGCAGCCGGATCCGCCAGAGCAGCCGGACGACGGAGTGGATGCGCCAAGCGACGATGGCTACTCGTCCGACTCGGCGTCTGCGGCGTCGACGTCCATCTCGTCGAGTGTCCGCGACTACCAGTTTGAGAATAGTCGCCGCTATCACAAGTTCAAGGAAGGCCTGTACCAGTTCCCCAACGACATGCCCGAGCAGGAGCGCGAGGACATGAAACATACCGTCGCCGTCCATCTCCTGGGCGGCAAGCTGCACAATGCGCCGCTGGACAGGCCGCAGAAGATAATCGACATCGGCACGGGCACGGGAAGCTGGGCCATTGATAGTCAGCCACCAGTCACTCAATTTTTTGTTAATCGTGATGACATGGTCATGCTGATTCGCTTTGTTAGTGGGCGACGAGTATCCCGCAGCTGAAATCATCGGCATTGACCTGAGCCCTATTCAACCGCCCTGGGTGCCTCCAAACGTCAAGTTTCTCGTCGACGACGCGGAAGCGCCCTGGCTACATCCGCCAAACTCGCTAGATCTTGTCCATTTGCGGAACATGTCCACCGCCATAAAAAACTGGCCGGCGCTGTTTGAACAGGCATACAGGTATATCTAAGCTAGGAATTACAAAATAGTGCTACCTTATGACTGACACGATCTGTCTAGCACACTAAAACCAGGCGGTTGGATTGAACTTCCCGAGTTCCGCTGGGTATATGGATGCGACGACGGAACCCTCCGCCCTGACTACACACCGCCGCAGATGGTAGCCAACATCAGGGACGCACTGGCTACATTCGGCATCGAAATGCACGCCGCGGAAAAGAATGCAGACAGGCTACGAGAAGCAGGTTTTGTCAACATCCGCCACGAGATCAAAAAGGTGCCGGTCGGGACTTGGCCCAAGGACCCTAGCATGAAGATGATTGGCCTCTACAACAGGAGTGTCATCTACGACGGGCTTCAAGCTATCACTATGGGACCCTTTACGCGGGGCCTTGGTTGGAAGCCTGAGGAGGTTGAAGTCTTCTTGGTCAAGGTGCGGAAGGATTTGATGGATACTTCGGTGCATTCTTACGTGCACTTCCACTCGTTGTGTGCGCAGAAGCCTGGGGCGCTGAGCTAATGAAGGAAATGATGGTTCTGGCTATTGTTTATTTATTGCTGTATAATACGTTAGTCGAGTACCATTCAAACTTAATCGCAATTGTGGGCTTGTTGGCTCACTTCAGATATATCTAGCGAGGGTAGGGAATCTTCCTTAGATTCGACATTTCTAGAATCTAGGCTCCCACGATGATGGAGTCCTGACCGTATGTTAGGGGTTTACTAGTAATTAGACACAGGTAGTCTTAGCCATGCTACTCTTCAAGATTTCAA